>PVHT021183518.1:21699665-21864524 GCA_004024745.2 Catagonus wagneri | reverse complement strand
ACAGGCCAATCTCACTGATGAACATAGATGCAAAAATTCTCAACAAAATACTAGCCAACCGAATCCAACAATACATTAAAAGGATTGTACACCACGATCAAGTGGGATTTATCCCAGGGATGCAAGGATTCTTCAATATCCGCAAATCAATCAGTGTGATACACCACGTTAACAAACTGAAGAATAAAAACCTTATGATCCTCTCCATAGATGTGTGCGCAATTTAAAAGCACAGGTAGAGAAAACAAAGACCCAGTCCCCACCCTCAAGGAATTCACAGAGTTGCACATGGGACAAATAAGCACCATCAGGAGATGTGGCAAATTTGTTACCTCCTGAGAACAATACCCAGAGGTGTGTTCTGTCTCTGCTGGCTTTTCTGACCTCTGTGAACTACAGCATTTCTGAAGGTCATTTCCTTGAGTTGCTATATCTTTTGGTTCCTTTTCCTTCCTTAAACTAGATTCTTCCTGGGCTCTGGATTCTTTAATGAATTGCAGATGCAAATATGTCACTGATTTCATTTTAGGAGCACTTTTATTGCTTTATGCCATTTCTAGCCATTTTTGTTTTTAGCATGAATAAAATAATTCCACAAGCTTCTTTCATAAGAGGAGTGTAGAGGGTATTCAAAGGACCCCCCTGGTGCTGCATAGAAATTGCTCGTTGCTGACCATGGGTCTACAGCTCTTTTTACACTAGTTGACCATGTAGTTCACTTAAAGTTCATCTTACACTGATAGAGAACAAATGACCTGGATATTGCTGGAGGGCTGTGTTATTGAATATTTTCAGACTTTGAGTCATTTTAAATCAATTAAATATAGTTAGGTCTGGACTTGATCTCCTATTTGTTAATTTGTTCATCTATGCTTCCTTTGATTCTTCCCACAATTGCTATAGTGGTCCCCTCTGAACCACACCCTGGGCTGGCATGGGAGTAGCAGACATACAAATAAACACAGAATAAAGCAGAATCTCTGTCTCACTATAAAAAAAAAAAATGAAGAGGAGAAGAGGATGTTCTATGGAATTCTTATGATAATCTTCATAACAACCCTATGAGGTAGGTAAATTTTCATCCCAATTTTACAGATGGAATAGCCAAGATTAAGTTACTTGCCCAAGGTCTTGTCATTGTCAAGTACTTCATGGCTCTGGAGTCCATGAATTATATCACTGTGATGTTTCCCCAAATAAAATACAGTTTTCTATAGTACTATTTTTAAAAAACATAAAATGAACATTGCGAATGAGTGGGAGACACAGAGAGAGGAAGGGTAAGAAGCACTTCATAGAAGAGAAGGGATTTGAACATATACTTCATCTAGCTCCCAAGTCCCTCCCCAAGACTCACATGACAGACATTCTCTGCTTCATTGATGCACAGGAGGGCACACAATGACCCTTAGCACAAAATGTCAGAAATACATCCCGGCAAGAACAGCCCCAAGAACTGAGTCCTATCTGTGTGTCCTATCCCTTGGGTGCACTGTGTGGGGGAGCACATAAAATCTCTAGGAATAAATGCACGGGTTCTGTCACCAATTGGGTCTCCATCATTCCTACAAAGAGAACCCATCATCAGTAGATAGGAGCTCTAGAAACATAGATTTCAGTTTAATAAATGAAATTATTCAATTCAGGACTTGCTAGACTCCAGTCTGGATTTGGAGACAGAGGGGATTTGGACAGAGGAGCAGTGCATGACCCATCTCTATGGAGGTCACCACCAAGCCACTACCCTCCCCAGCAATAGCCTCACATGTACAGACAATTGTTAAGCTAGCCTCATACTCAACATCCCTTAAATAAACGTGACTATTTAACCTACTTGTCTAGTCCCAAGTTCTACTTTATGTTTGTTGTGCCAGTATAACCATCAATATCTGTTTTTATTTCATTCTCTAAGTGTCCCCATTTAGGTGATAAATTAACCAGTCACATGATTTGCAAGTGTGGGGGAGTATGGTATCCTGGAATACCTGAATTAAAATCCTACCTCTGCTGCTCATTAGCTCTACAACATAGGCACATTACCTAAATTCTCCCTTCCCTGGATTCCTAAACTATAAATAGGATGCTAATAACAATACCTACCTCACAGGATTGTTGTGAAGACTAAGTGAACCACTACATATAAAATTCTTAGAATGGTACCCAGCAGAGTAAGGACCATGTAAGTGTTACTAAAAGTACTGGTTTGTATTGATTGCTATATTGATTTGTTGGTTAATTTATAGTTCTTAAGTACTTCATTATATTCTTTGACCCTTGTAAGAGTTCTATGAGGTACGAGAGAAATACATATTGTTTTTCCCATTTTACATCTCAGGAAATTGAGATTCTGAAAGGGTAAATGATACGCTTACCATTAAACAGCTAATAAATGTCAGGATTGGATTCCTGGACAAGGAATTCCATTATACACTGTCCTTGCTCAACTTTCAAGTATGTGATGCAAAGAATTCTCCTGTTGTTAGGAGAAGTTTTAGTCTAGATTAGCACCTTTCAACAGATGGACAGTTAAACCTCAAAGGTTGGTGTTAGTGTTTCAAGATATTTATAGCATTAATGGTAGATCTGGGATCTGTTTTCATTTTTATTTTCTAAAATTAGTAAGATGACTTTTAAAATACTTTACCTTTTATTAAAATGGATTTGAGCGTCCACATAGATATTGAGAGGCCCTAGTGGGTGGCTAATGGGAATCAGGGAAGGATATTTTGACTTAGCTTTCCTTCAGTGCCCAGTTCAGCATACCATCCACTTTCAGGGTGGGTTTAGATCATCATATACTGTTTAAGTTGTATTTATTCTTAGTCTCATATTATATAAGTATATCATAATAGATTGTTGGCTAAAGACAGGAAGCATAAGGAGCATTCATGTTAAAATCAAGTTAATGAAGAGCATAAATATAATTACTCATTCTGAAAATCTGCCTCATAGTATTATTTACTGCATTTGTTCACTGTATTCATCTCTGCAAAATTCTCATTAAGAAGTCTGCAGTACTTCAAAACCAATGTTGAAAAAAGAAAGTATAGACACCATATCTGATTTGGCTTCTCTGGGGGAATAATATTAATATTGTTATGGGCTGAAATGTGCCCCCCCCAATTCTTATGTCGAAGTCTTAACCCCAAATACCTCAGAAGATGACTATATTTGAAGAGAGGGTAATTGAAGAGGTAATTAAGGTAAAAGGGTGACATTAGAGTAGGCCCTAATATAATATGACTATCGACATCCTTATAAGAAGAGGAAATTTAAACAGAGGTTGATATGGAGGAGAACTGTGTGAAGACCCAGACAGAAGATGACCATTTTGAGAAAAGCTTCGGAGAGGCTTCAAGTGTCCCTGCCACTGGAACTTCTAGCCTCCAGACTGTGAGAAAATAAATTTCTCCTGTATCGGAGTTCCCATCGTGGCTCAGCAGAAACGAATCTGACTAGCATCCATGAGGATGCAGGTTTGATCCCTGGCCTTGCTCAGTGGGTTAAGGACCCAGTGTTGCTGTGAGCTGTGGTGTAGGACAGCAGCTACAGCTCCGATTCAGCTCTTACCCTGGGAACCTCCATATGTCATGGTGTGGCCCTAAAAAGGCTAAATAAATAAATACATAAATAAATTTCTGCTGTGTAAGCCAACCAGTCCGTGGTACTCTGATATGACAGCCCTAGCAAACAAATACAAGTAAGTAAAATAATGCAACGTTTACTATTCCAGATACTTTTACAATGTTTACAAAGCATTTTCTCATTGAAACCTCACAATAACTCTCTCATCCTTCTCTGAGGGGTGTTACTACCATGTCCTAATTGTACAATAGAAAACTAAGCACAAGCAAGGTACACAATTTCCTCCATATTACACAGCTAGTAAACGACAGCTGGATTTGAACCCAGGTTGTCTAATTTCACAGACCATGCTCGTAATCAGGAGTAAATCTGTTTTCAAAAACCACATGTCATTTGCAAAGAAAGACTTACAAGTTCCAGCCTGAAAATATCTCTGTTCTTTCCATTTGAAAACAAAATGCAAAACTATTAAGAGAAACTAGTTTTTATAAGAATAATTTGAAAAAAATTCCAAATATGTCATGAAGGTTTTTTGATGACATAATGCTAAATTTCAATTTACTTTAGTATGCTTTTGTGGCTCAAATCATGTTTTCTTATATAATCAAGCTTCAATTGAAAAATTAGAAAGTAAAAATAAATTAGTTAAACCAGGTTTTATATATATGTGATATATTTATATATATAAATCATATAATCATATATGATTATTAGTGACTTAAGATAAAACTACCATAAAATTTTTGATATTATATTTCTGCCAAATAAAAAATTACATGCATTGCATCTTTATCACACCCATATTAAATTCATTCACTCATTTATTCCACAAGCATTTACTGAGCTTTACCTATATTGCAGGCAATAGATTAGATAACGAGGACAAAAGATAACAAGAAAGACATGATCCTATCCTTGCGGATCTGACAGCCTCAAAAAAAAAATATAGGTTAGAAAACAAATCCAATCATTATAAATTATGGAAGGTCTAAACCAGGATAAAGAGCACAGCTGAGGAATTTCCTCTAGATGTGGTAGACAGGAAAATCTTCCTGACATATAAACTAAGACCTGAAGGAAGAGATGGAGCTGAATTGAAGGCAAGAGCATTTGGGCTGGGAAATGAGTAGTCCTGAGAAACTGAAGGAAAAGGAAAGAACTGTGAGAGATGAGACTGGAGAGAGGTCCAGGTCAGGTGAGGCCTTGGGGGCTATTGTGAGTAGTTCTGACTTCACGCCCAATGCAGTGGAAAGTCACAATGGATTTTAAGTGGGGGCAAAGTAAGTAGTGTAATCTGCTAATGGGCTTTAAGGAAGCACTTCTACTGCTTCCTGGAGATGGGTTGCAAGAAGCAAAGCACTCGTGGAAAGACTCAGTAAGAGGCTCTTGTAATATTCCAAGTGGTAAGTGTTCACACAGTGGTGGCAACATAGATGAAAGGGAGATGAATTTAAGATATACTGTGCTGGTAAAGTTGTCAGACTTGATATATATAAATGGACTATGGAAGAGTGGAAGGGGTGGAAAGGGAAAGGGAAAAGTCAAAGATGACTCCCAAAGCTTTTGGGAGGGTGGTGGCTCCATGTCCTGAGATGATCCATCATGACTTTCCCCAGCATTCTGAGATGGACAAGTGTGTATGTGGGTGGGGGAGGAGGGTGTGGCAGTAGTTACAGAAGGATGCAGTCCAGGTCTATGGATCCCTACTATCAAGTCTCAGGCTCCTTCCATTCTCCTGCTTTGCAACCTTAGTCCATGACTTTCATTCTCATGGTCCCAAGATGGCTGCTGTACTTCCAGCCCCATATCCATATTTGAAAAAGGAAGATGAAAAAGGAAGCAATATGTAAGAAAGAAATAGTGAAATCTGAAAAAAAGAAAGAAAACTTTGCTTGAATTTTCCATAGACTTCTGCTTCTATCTCCTTGGCCAAAATTGTATCACAAGACTAGCCCTTGTTGCAAGGGATCCTCGGAAATGTAGCTTTACATTTGCATTGATTAAGACCCTAATAAAACCAGATTCTCTGATTAGGATATTGGGTAGGCAACTAGCATCTGATAAGCCATCCTCTGCTTGAGTTAGCCTGTGAATCTGAGTAGGCTGTGGGACAACGTATTTTTAAATGCAGTTGGATCTCAATTCTTTATGAATGAGAAAAAATGCATAAATTCTGGCAAATCTGGATATGTCCTAGTCCAGATTATATACAATCTTTCATTTGGGAAAAGGAAAAACCAATCTTCAGTGATTAACTGCCAAACCATCTCCCAGCTGCATCCTCACTGCCAAACTTTACTCTTTTCATAGAGATTATGTCACATGGAAGCATTGCCATCAGGCTTGGTGTTCTGCCACAGGTATGCTCACACCAAATGTCCTAAGACGATGGCTTAGCCAAATTGAGCGTTAACTCTTTTATCTCACATATGGCCTTATGACTCCTGGAAGGTGGAGTATTAACAGATTTAGCCATAAAATAGTAGTCTCCTCATCACAGTCTTAGGGCAGTCTAGATGACCTAGGTATACTAGCCATCTCTTCCCAACGTGTGCCTCTGGGATGCTAAAGCCCTCATTCTCTATGTGTTCAGGGCCCCCTTTACCAGAACCAAGAAAAGAATTCCCTGGCAGAAAGCAGAGGCCTGTCTAGAAGCTGTAGCCCATTACCCCTGCACAAAGATAGCCTGTACTCCGTTGGAATCTAATCTGGAAACGTTTAATACATTTGCAGCACAAGTGCCAGCTACTTCACTTAAGAGGAGGTATGGTCATTTCTGTATTTTTTTTTCTCTTAAAGCGAAATTTCAAACTGGATAAAAATCAACCTCCTCAATATGCTCATCAGACGTGATAATGAAAACATTCCTCAGCGGGGGGGAAGAAGTTTGGCCAACAATGAAAAGAAAGTGAAAGAATACACCTCCCCCCCAAAAAAAAGGAAAGAGAGAGAGAAGAAAAAAGAAAGAAAGAAAAGTAAAAGAAGGGACAGGCTCTCTTACTATGTTGAATCAGAAACTACTTTCTCTGGAAGAAATTCAGCAAATGAGTGTTTTGTCAAGCTACTCTAATGAAAAGAGGGACGATTAAGACAGCACAAACCATCCCCAAATGCTCAAGTTCGGGATCTGCTGAACATCTAAAGCTATTTTCCAAATGTTTGGGGTTTGGCACAGTCCAGGCTCATGGTTGGGAAGTTTTCCTGAAGTTCTGTCTAAATGCTCCTATTTTTATTCCATTTCCTTGCAGTTAATATCCGGCTAATTCATTTGTTCCAAATTCTGCATTTGATACATGTTAGATATCGTCAGACTCTGCATGTGCCTATTCCCTTTCATGTGGTTCACAGAACTTTCAGAGTATTGCCTTCATGCCTGGTTTTCAGACCAGGCACCCATTGCTTTTTCTTTGTCCACCATTTTTGGGGGTTGTGAGACTGTGCCAAGGATGAAAGGGGACCGTGTTGTGTGTGGTGCTGCACAAGGATCTGGAATATTGGCTTTGAGAAATGTTTCCCAAAGCCTCAGGGAGATGTGATAGCCGACCTCACAGTTTTGAAAGGATGGCATATGGAGAGGGATTAGATCTACTCTCTGTGATCCCAGAGGGGTAGAATTAGGACCAGAGACATATGTGGGCTTAATATAAGAAGGACTCTCATGTTAAAGCAGCCAGGAAGAGCAAGAGATCGGTCTGTATCAGAGGTTTGTAATGGGTTCTCCACTAATTTTTGGTGTCTGAACATAGATTAATAAAGCTATTCAAATATAGACAATAGCTGGATTAAAAGATCTTAAAGTGCCTTTCTTTAAATGTTGTGTACTGTATCCACAACACTTAGCATACTGTCTAGTACATACAAGTGCTCAATAATTATTCATTGAATGAGTGGACAGGTAATTGAATGAAAACTCACACAATTCGACAGTATCAAGAATGGTGACAACCCTGAAAAACTGGAGCAGGTAGAAAGGAAGCACTGGATGTATTAAAGGTGGCCATCCTTGTCTCTGAGCAGGGCCTTTGTTTTTGCCTCTGAAAAGCAAAGTCTAAAGAAGACAATCGTCTTGATTCAATTTCCTTTTTTAGAGTTTCTCTAAGCCTGGGTTGAAACTGTTCTTGTGCTGCCACATAATGTGGCGTCTGGACCTACAGCTGAGAGTGTGTGGGGACATGGCAATTCCTAAGCCTGATGGGGCTGAAATGACACTTGTGCCCTCTTGTAATTAAGCAGATTATTAAGTAAAACCATGCCATGTTACAGAGCTCTGAGAGGATCCTGGGACATAACTAACACCCTGCCCAACCGTTTATTTATTCAATAGCCATTTTGAAGGCCTGCTCGTCGACAGTTCTGTGCATGCTGGGAAAGAGAGGATTTGGGATAAGGCATGAGTAGGCATGGCTAGTGACACAGCCTAGCCAGAGAAGGAAAGGCTGGGTGTCCCCTCAGTTCAGGCAGCTGAAACAGAATGGGCCTCAGCATTACTGGAGGTAACAACTACATTTTCAGCTTTTATAACTCAAATCATCCTGGTTTTATTGTGAAATCTGAGGCAAATAGAGAAATTCAAGAGCCAGATCTTCGAGGTGCAGGAAGGAGAATCTGCATTGCTAAACATCAATTTTAATCATTATTGTCTAGCATTAAAATCTCATTTAGTAGGCACAAATATTCAACAGAGTAGGAATTTATATATCCATTTTATAGGTCAAGAAACAGGATTTGAAAAGCAATATGAATTGCCCAAGATCATGCTGCAAATACTAACAGAGGTAGGATGCAAGCTAATTCTGTTTGATCTCAGGGTCTGCGTTTAGCACCTCTAGGACAGCTCAACATACATTCAGTTTTCAAGGTTGTTTGTCATTATTGTTTGCTGGCAAACAGCCTAACTCAGCCCTTGACCTGAAGCATGTTCTTTCTTCTCCCTGAGATTTTTACACAGATAAGAAAAATTAAGGCGTGAGGCTGGGTCAGCCGTTTCTGAATATATCCCAGTAGCCTAAGAGGAAACATTTTCAGAGTGAGGAACATTGTAGATATGAGTTTTTGTGAACAATTACTTTTTTTTGGAAGTCTCAGCTTCTTTTCCACTCACTTCAGAAGGTAGGTGCCCGATACTTTTTTCCAGTTTCTGAAGCTTGACTAACTGTGTGTATCTGTGAAACCAGTTTATTATCACTGCAGATATGACTTCGCAAATTAAGAGTAATTCTTCATGGTCAAAAGATGAGCTCTAGCCTAGATCCATCACTTAATAGCCACATTATCTGGGACAGAGTACTTCACCTTTGAAGATCAGTTTCCTTGTTTGTCAAACTGGGATTGGCGTGACCTCAAAAAACTGGGACCAGATAAGGAAAAGTATGTGAAGACATTTTGTCACCTGAAAAAACCTAATCATGTGAATGCAATTAGTCATCATTATTTCAGTTCTTTTCTGTGGAAATTAAAACATCTCTGATTTCAAATGAGAGGGGAAAAAGAAAGTCCTAAGTTGAATAGATTTAATAACCATGCATGAGTTAGTTTTTAAAAAAAGATTTTTATATCATATTATGTGAAAGTGGAAATTTCAAACTGCACCTCATGATTTGTAATTGAGCCTGAAGGCAGCTTCCTCAAACAAGAACTGGCCCTTCCATCAACTGGCATCAAATAGATTATGCATCTCAAAACATTCAGACCCTAGTTCCAGAAAATAGAAAAAGAAAAAAATATCTACAGAGCTTCCAATTTTTCTTGAATTATGAGTTGGTGCTCTGCCAGATTTCAATTTTTTTCTTATGAATTTAGCTTCAGTATTACACAAAGCTTAATCCAATTAGAGCTGCCACAATGCAGAAGGTGAGGAGGGAAAGGGAATGGTGAGGCCAATCCCTATCCTCCTTTCTTTCCAATGAATAATAAAGTCTGTGCATGAGGTGAATTGGAATCTGCTGAGCCTGAGGGGAAAACATGAAGATCTGGCAGGGTGTTGAGTTGAAATGAGGTTTTCTGTTTTTTGATGCTTCACACAGGTAGGAGCTGATAAATTAATCATGTCAACTCTTGTTTGACAACAATGACCTAAAAGTGTCACCAACAAACAAGATGTTCCACCTATTGATAAAGAAAACAGTAAATAGGGTAAATATAATCTGCCTAATATATTTATATTAAACAATTTGTTGGTAAAAAAATAAGCTAGCCACTGTGCAAAACTAAAATCAATAATATAGTAAATTTGGGTCATCAAACTCTAAATATGTCTCTTTTAGGGACCCTTATGATACTCATCACTTCTAAATTAATGAAATATCATTGGCTGAATGAGTAGCCATGTTCACAGATTCATCATGAATATCTTTTATGTCCAATGGACTGTGACACAGTGGGGCCCAGGGAGGAGCTCTGATTTGCTTCTGAGACCTGACAGCAGAAAGGATTTTAGAAGTGCTGGTAAGCGTGAACTGAGATCAAGATGCAGAAATCTTATCACTGCCTCCTACCAAGGGTTTCCAGAAAGATGGATAAGAAGCTTAGCAGCTTTGTAGCCCTCTGGAGAAGCAGTCAAGGCAGGCTCTCAGAGCTGGGCTGCTGGCCCACCACACATGGGCGGCCGTAGCAGGAGTCCTTTATTTCTACAAGTATAGAGGAAAGTTCTTTAGCTACTCACCTTATGATCTGAAGAACATTCCCTTTGGTGCCCTTGCCCCACAGTCCTATGACTTACTGCCCCTCTGGAGGCCCTAACTGACGGCCCTCTTCCAACTCCTCATGTGGCACCCTGAGTCTGATAATCCTTCACAAAGTACCACACCCAGCTGGGCTCCTAGTAACCGGTAACAGTAATTACAGAGAAAGGTGAAAGTCAGGAAAAGCTGACTGGTTCAATAACAGTTTCTTCTGAGTCCCTTGTATTCTACCTGGAATGGCCACATTCAGGACAAAGGAGAGTGAGGAGGCGTCCACTTTTTACTGTTCATTATCATTGGTGTCCTCTTTTCACTGTTTCTTATCATTGGTGTTGATAAGGAGCACAAATTGGGACACCTTCTGGTTTTTACCTCTGGCAGAGGACCCAAATGGCAACCATCATCACCACTACCATCATCATCACCACCACCACTCATTATATGTTGTGCAATATTTTAAGCACTTGTACATTTTAATCCTCATAACAAGTCTATGTGGGATGAATTTGGGAAAGTTGAAGGATACAAAATTAATACACAGAGATCTTTGCACTTCTATGTACTAACCACAAGATATTAGAAAGGGAAATTAAGGAAACAATCGCGTTTAACATTGCATCAAAGAAAATAAAATACCTAGGAATAAATCTATCTAAAGAGGCAAAAGACCTGTATTTTGAAAACTATAAGATGCCGATGAAAGAAATCAAAGATGACACAAACAGATGGAAAGATATACTGTCCTCTTGGGTTGGAAGAATCAATATTGTCAAAATAACTATACTACCCAAGGCAATCTACAGATTCAATGAATCCCTATTAAATTACCAATGACAGTCTTCACAAAACTAGAATAAAATATTTTAAAATTTGTATGGAAACAAAAAAGACCCCAAATAGCCAAAGCAATCTTGAAAAAGGAAAATGGAACTGGAGGAATCAGGCTCCCTGACTTCAGACTATACCACAAAGCTACAGTCATCAAAACATTATGGTACTGGCACAAAAATTCAGAAGTATAGATCAATGGAACAGGACAGAAAGCCCAGAAATAAACCTAAGCACCTGTGGTCAACTAATCTATGACAAAGGAGGCAAGAACATACAATGGAGGAAAGACAGTCTCCTCAGTAAGTGGTGCTGGGAAAACTGGACAGCTACATTTAAAAGAATAAAGTTAGAATATTCTCTAACACCATACACAGAAATAAACTCAAAATGGATGAAAGACCTAAGCAGAAGACTGGATACTATAAAACTAGAGGAAAACATATGCAGAACACCCTTTGACATAAACTACAGAATATCTTGTTTGATCCACCTCATAGAGTAACGCAAATAAAAACAAAAATAAACAAATGAGATCTAATTAAACTAAAAAGGCTATGTACGCAGCAAAGGAAACCATTTTGAAAAACTGAAAAACAACACACAGAATGGGAGAAAATCTTTGCAAATGAAGCAAATGATAAGGGATTAATCTCCAAAATATACAAGCACCTCATGGAGTGTTATATATATATATATAAAGCAAACCCAATCAAAAAAAGGGCAGAAGATCTAAACAGACATTTCTCCAAAGAAAACATACAGATGACTAGTAGGCACATGAAAAGATGCTCAACATCACTAATTATTGGAGAAACACAAGTCAAAACTGCAGTGAGGTATCACCTCACACCAGTCAGAATGACTATATCACAAAGTCTACAAATAACAAATGCTGAGGAGGGTGTGGAGAAAAGAGAACCCTCCTACACTGTTGGTGGGAAAGTAAATTGGTGCAACCGCTATGGAGGACAGTATGAAGGTTCCTTAAAAAATTAGATATAGAACTACCATATGATCTAGCAATCCCACTTCTGGGCATCTATATGGAGAAAACCATAATTTGAAAAGATACGTGCACCCCAATGTTCATTGCCCTATTTACAATAGCTAAGACAGAAGAAACCTAAATGCCCATCAACAGAGGAATGGATAAGGAAGATGTGGTACATATATACAATGGAGTATTACTTAACCATAAAAAAGAATGAAATAATGCCATTTGCAGCAACATGGATGGACCTAGAGATTATCATACTGAGTGAAGTAAATCAGACAGAGAAAAACAAATATTACATGGTATCACTTATGTGTGGAACCTAATAAAAATGATACAAAGTAACTTATTTACAAGAAAGAAACACACTTACAGATTTCAAAACCAGTCTTATGGTTACCATAGGGGAAACCCTGGCAGGGAGGGAGGAATTAGAAGAATGGGAATAACATATACACAATACTATATAAAATAGATGATCAACAAGAACCTACTCTATAGCACAGGGAAATCTACTCAATGGTTTGTAATAACCTATATAGGAGAAAAGATTGAAGATACATATATATCTGATTCACTTTACTGTACACCTGAACTAATACAACATAGTTGTAAATCAACTATACTCCAATAATTTTTTTTAAAAAGTATATGTGGGAGATATTGCTATCCCTATTTTGCAGATGAGGAGAGGGACACACTGAGCTTAGGTCATTATTAGCCCAGATAGTAAGTAGGAGAGCCAGGACCCTAATCCCAGGTAGCTTGCCTCCAGAGATCACAGGTTCCACTGATGCATTATATTGCACAAAACTCAGATTGATTTTTAACATCTGATTCTATTTTTGCATTCTTAAAAAAAAAGTTTGCTTATTTAATGTAATACCCAGTAGAGCTGAGACTTTTTTATTACTATCATCATTATTATTGTCAGTGCCTTGGGAATTTTATATATGATGTCAATCTGCTTTTGAAGTAGACTTTCTATATTTGGAGAGAAAGAACCAAAAGGAGCTCTTTGGTAGCATAAATAAAAAACACGTGCTCTTATTTTTCTTGGAAAAAAACTGAAGTTATCATAAACCCAGATATAGATGCTACAGCTCATCCTATTAAGTTCTGTTTTGTAATAGAAATGGAATGTATTTTTAGGATGACTATATCCTTACAGAATTAGAGAAAAATTTTGGTCCCTTAATACAGACAGTGAATGCGTGGTTGGAATAGCGCACACACTGTTGTAAAGACTGGATACCCAGAATTTGGAGGGCAGACATCGCTCTCTGGGTAGCAGTGGGAGTTTCCCCTAAAGAAATTGGAAGTTTCCACAGTCAGGCATTCAGTGCTAGGAAGGGAGCAGGAGACCGAGAGAAACCTGGAGATGAGTGGTGGGGTCTGAGCTTTCTGGGGACAGAGCAGGGAGTGACAGGATTGAGGGGGAGGAGGAGTGGGAGCTCAGAGGTTGAGGACTGGCCTGGGAGCCCCAAGTGCAACCCCTTGTGGTATTAACTAGGCTACCCTCTGTTATTCTTGGGCTATCCCTGGCTTTCAATTAATCTCCAGAGCCGGTTTTAACTATGCTTTGGGCATTTGTGAAAAGGGCCAGTTCTCTGGAAACACATGTGGCTGTGCAAGGGGGGCTGCAGGCAAGGCATGGACAGGTCAGCACATCCCCTGGGGTCCCAGAACCAACAAGAGAAGAGGCACCCAGTGAGAGAAAGGATAGCCCATTTCAGAGAGAAAGAGGCTTGGACTTTGGGAGTTTGGATGTTAAAGAACATTTAGTCACAGTTTTAGGAGGTCTGGAAATAAATCTAGATTATATTGAAATAATTTCCACTCTGAACAATAGCAGAAAAACTGGCTTGATACATAGTAGAAGATGTTCATTTTACTAGTCAAATATTTCTTAAATTTAAGAAACATCTTTATAGAGAAAATTCTTATGGATTTTCAGTGTTATTATTATTATATTAATTAAATAATGTAAAACTATGTAAAAAGTCCTGATCTTTATAGTTCTCAACCATAAAACCAAAACAAATTTCAAAGTTAATCCAATTACAAGAGTATACTTTTATTAACAATAGCAATTTAATGCAACTGATGATGTTGTTCTGGTGAAACTAAAGGGCCAAAATAGTTTAAGAGCAGAAAGTAACAGGCTTAGTTCCAGCTCTACATTTTGACTTTGGCAGGATTTTGTACAGACTATTTATTAGGATAAGTATACCCCAAAAAAAAAAAAAATCTCAAAGTTCCAAAGCTCTGTTTTCTCATTCAGGATAAGCAGGCCTCCAAGTTAACAACAACAGCAACAACAATAATAATAATAAAATAATAATAAATGCCAATAAGCAATTCTCAAATGCCAATTTTGATGATCTACCACTCGATAACCACGTATAGCTGCCTTACATGCACAAAGATGAGGCTATAATTGTGGCATTTTTTGAAACCTACATTTCGTGAGAATCTAATACAACCATGGTATGAATCAAACAGAACATTTTCCGCTGTCTTTCGTCCTTGCTAACTGCAGACTTGCATAAACAAGGAGGCTGTCTGGGTAATATATCTGCTACCTACCTACCTATGTGAATGTACTGCTCTTAGCCCAGTGCTGCTTCAGCAAGCCTATATCACCATGGCCGAGTGCTAACTCAATTTTCCCGTACCACTCTTTTTTTTTTTTTTTTTCTGTTGCAAAACTTTCATTTAAGCAGTGTGCCATGTCACAGTCCTCTGTGTGGTACAAATAGGAACAGAAAACAAAATTGCAAATGTAAGCACCAAATGTAGCAATAACAGCATTTCATTACTATGAAATTGCCACGGACTAAGTGTTTGTGTACTCCATAAAATCCATATGTTTAAACTCTAACCCAAATCTGATGGTATCTGGATCTGGTACCTTTGAGGTGACAAGGATGGGGCATCCATGATGGGATTAGCGTCCTTATAAGAAGAGGAGAGCCCAGAGCTCTCTCTCTCTTTCTACCAAGTGAGGAACAGAAAAAGTGGCTGCCTATAAGCCTGTAAAAGAGCTCTCACCAGGAACTAAGTGGACCAGGACCTTGATCTTGAACTTCCCAGTCTCCAGAACTAAGACAGTGGTCATCCAAGATGATGAAGCAGAGACTTGACTTTTTAAAGATTATCATCAAAATGATAGTCCCAACATAAATTCCTGGGTAGAATACATACATTCTGAGGAATACATCTTCAGACTCTAGTCTGAGAACCAGGGAGCTGTATAGGCTTTCCATGCGTCTCCAACTTGTATGTAAGAACAGGGCAATGATGGCAGCCATGGAAAAGAGCTGCTCTGGCCCTGCCCCACCTGCTCTGGGAGCCTTCTAGCCCTCCCTAAAATCCCTTGAAAATATTTCTGGGTGTCCATGGATGTCTCTCCAACTTTGAGATCTGGTTTTTACAGCTACCACATGGTATTGGCCATGCTCCCCCTTTGGCTGTGACAACGCCTCTGGTTATTGCTAAGGAAGAAAAACATCAGTTCTATCTCTTGAGGTCCATTAAGGCCACCACCTCAGTGGCTTCTACTTAGCAAGGGCACCACTGCTCTTTGCCTGCCATCACTGCAGGGTCAGTGCTGAAGCTGAGTCTGAGTGCCCGGTGGCTGAGCTGGGGCACTGGAGGGCCGGACTCAAAGGGGTCTCTGCCGTTGTTGGCCGACTGAGCTCCTATTGCCTTCACCTCACCGTATCCCATAGGAGTTCCTAAGAAACAGCTTTCCTAGTCATTCCAGTGCTCTCCAGCCCTTATGAACTCGAGTCTTCCCAGCCTCTCAACTCTGTTCCCTCCACTTAGAGAGTCTGTTGGGCTCTTCCTGGATTCCCTCTCCCTGTGCTATGCCCTGAAAACTCTATCTAGGCCATTGCTGGGACAATTATTAGGCTCACCTAGTTTGTTTCCCTTTTCTTAGGGGTCACTGCCTTCCATTGTCTGATAGCATCTTAAAAAACATTATTTCATCTAACTTATCAGATTTTTAAAGGCTTTTTCTTCAGGCAGGCAGGTAATTTCAGTCCTCATTGCTCCATCTTGGACAGAAGTAGAAATTCCCTGTTTTAGAAAGGAGCAGTTCCTAGTACTACTACTCTTAGACACATTGTGTAGGTGTAGTTGTTATTCTACATCTTCATGAACTCCTGATATTTTCAGACTTTCTAAATGTTTTAAGAATTAAATTAGTTCACAAAGGGATTTAATACGATTCTTCTCACAAACGATCTAAAATTTAAAGGAGCGAGGACATTGTTTAATCTAAAGGAATGATTCCCTAATCATGAAATTTCAGGCAAGAGGGTACTAGGTGGGGGCGAGGGAGGATATGCCAGCACCAGGGGAATTCAGTTCTATACTCTTTACCATTAGAGTATTTCTATTTATTTATTTAAGGAAAGCAAAATTATTAACTGATTAAAATGAACAGTTCTGTGAAATGGTTGTAGTATTTAATGCCTATTATAAATCATAGGAAAACATTTAAATCTGTAAACTAGAGATTCTTGACAAAAATTGGCTGCTTAAAGTCCAGAGGAAGACATAAAGATTACGTGTACGTATACACACACAAAGTCAAGGAGCTGGGTCAGAGGAGCAGCATCAGCTGGCCACTTTGGTCACTTTGTGAATGAAGCCCTTCCCTCTCTGGGACTGTGTTGCCACTGTTAAAAGCACTTATAATTGTTTCTTTGAAAATGGCCATATTCTCCAGAGACACTCTCAAGGAAAGAATCTAATTATCTTGAAATTACTGAATTCTCTAGGTAACAGAGTTTTTATTTCATTTTAAGAAACGTTGTTTGGTATTTACCAAATTCTCTAGGTAACAGGGTCTTTATTTCATTTTAAGAAAGCTTGTTTGGTATTACTCATAATGGACTATTCTGTCCTTCCCTCTCCCACCTCGGTTTGGAGAGAGAATCAGTGGAATTCTTCATTTCTTGCTCTGCACCTGGCCCTCATCAAACTTTGCAAAAAGCCAACAGTGTAGAAACATTTGGTTAAAAAAAAAAAAAAAGCAAAGCTTTGGTAGTAAGCACACTCATTAAAATATAAAAATGTCCCTATAATCTTCATTTTATTTTGTTTTTAGTATTTCTACATCCATAGTCTTCATTCTGAAATAACATTTGTTTTGTGGTTGCTGACGGATGTGATTAAACAGTCCAAAATCTGCATTCCGCAGTTCTTTACAACAGACCAAAATAGCATTCTTGTTCATGCTAGGATACCCCAGTGTTGGCGTGCATTCTGGCCAACTAGCGGAGGGAGAACAGAAAGTACTTAATTCCTTGGTGTTAGAAAATCCTCTTTATAGTTACAAAACTGCTTCCTCCAAGGAAGAAACAAAGCTGCTTTATGCTACCTTTTTCCTTGGTCTAACTCAGAGGGTAAAAGAAGCAGAAGACAAGGGTAATCACAGCCTTCATTTCTGGAAATAAAATGTTCTTACTTCCTGGCAAATGTGAGTTCCAGGAGTTCATGGATGAAAATTAAGAAAATGTTTTCTATCAAAGAACTTTCTTTTGGAGGCTGTAAAACTCAAACCGCCAAGTCTTCTACATAATAATCCCTATTTTGAAGTTTTTTTTTAAGAACAGTAATCTGTCTTTTATGTACTTCTCAAGAGACATTTGCAGCAGAAAGAGGTAGCTCAAATTTGGCTGATGGTACCAGAGTTGTGTCTCCCACTTACTACTGATGAAACTTGAGGAACAAAAGAGAAGACCCAGGGGAAGAGTTAAAACAACCGTTCATTTCTATTGTGTATCCTCCCAAATCCCAAAACAGGGAAGATCATAAAAAAATAAATCCTCTAATCATTTCCTTTCTTCCTGAGAATCCAGCACATTCCAAACTTGACTGCCGAGTCCTTTATTAGAACGAAAACAATCATTCTGAAATCTAAAAGGAACATTCTCGTCAAATGGATCTGGGAGCTCAAATATTCCTGCCCTTCCCACAACTGCTAGAAAGAATCTTTAGGATGGCCCTCGAAGTACCTTCCCCTCCTCCCACATTCAACAACCAGCAATTCTCCCTTAGAACCCTCACATTCCCATGGTGACCTCCTTTCTCCAGGCCCTATCATCACTTGTATGAGTATAGGTCCCAGATTGTTTTCCCAGGTTCCTATCTCTCTTCACTCTCAACGGTGTTGCCAGATGGACCTTTCAGGCCTGTGGACTGCACTGGATCCCTTCTGTGCAAAGGGGTCTCCTGCTCTGTCTTGCAGCTTGGCTTTCAACGGCACATGGCCGTTGTGGGAAGCACTGAGGGCTGAGCTGACTCCCCAGTCTCCCTTCGTCCACATCTCAGGAGCTTATCCTCACCTACCTCTTTTGTCCTTTACAGCTTGGATGAAAGAGTTCATAGAAAAGGAAGAGTGTTTCTTAAACAAACAAACCAAAAAAAAAAAAAAACCCCAAAAACAAACAAACAAAAATCCCTGCAAACCAATGATGGCAAGATAAAACCCTGATTCCTTTTCATGGCATGAGAAGGCCCTCCACAGACAGCCCCGTCCATTCCCGGAGCCTTCTATTCTGCCATTTCTCCCAATAAGCCCAGCTCCAAGCTCTCATCAAGGGCATAACCTCTGATGTCTCAGGGTTTCCATGCCTCTTTTTTTTCCCTTCTTTTTTTTCTTAATCCATGCCTCTTGATAGAACTACTTTCTTGAGCTTATCTCCCCCATAAAGGATATGTACACAATCTTGAAGACACAGCTGTTTAGTACTTCCTCACTGAACCTTTCTCAACTTTCCCAGATAATTATTCCCATCTTCATGCTCCCACAATATTATGATCCTTTTATCATCACCATCTTCTACACTGCACTGTCATTTTATTTGTCTTTTTGCCTGGCACCGTGTTCCACTGACCTCAGCATTGAGTGCAACTTTCTTAGCACATACTGGGCATTCTTCAGTTAACTAATGCTCTCGTGCTATGTAAATTATTAAGGCCTGTGTATGAGACCTTCCAAATCCAAGTTTTATAAGCAAACAGTCAAATAAACAATAAAAAAAAAAACACTTCCAATATACTAGGAAAAGAAAATAATCTTTGAAAAGGGGGAAGAATATGGGGATGATTGAACAAAACTAAGAATCACAGCTGATTGACTGAGTTCTGAGTTTTGCAAAGATCTGCTATTTGTGCATATATGGAAACTCCTAGGAACTTGTAAACACCAGAGTGAACTGGTTTTGGAGGATAAATTAACATTTTCCTCCTTAATTTTATGTACAGTTGAGCCTTACTAATTCAGATTAATGGGTGGGACAAGCTGTTTGAATTAATGAAATTCTGTATCATAGGATGTTTTCAGTGTAATTACTTAACTCTTTAGATTTAGCTTTATAAAAAGCACAGAATCGTTTCAAAAGTACACATTCATCAGATGACAGTTAAATTCTTAATCATTTAAGAAAAGTTTAGTCTACCATTTGTTTGTGTCATCAATTTCATTACAAACATTATTTTTCAAAGATAGCATAAGGGGAAACATCACGGCACTTGGCCAGATGATCACAACTTTGAACTAGGTTCATATGAATTAATAACATTTCAACATCATGTCATTTTTCAGAAAATATGCATTAATGCATAGTATTCCCATGGCTAGAATGAAGAACTGGGCTAGGGAGAGGCCATTCTGTACTCACTTCATGTTTCCAAATTATTTTCATGGTGAATTTAGCCAGTTTTCCATGGCTCACAAAACTCCAGGCTAGCTTGAGTTTCCTGCTTCCTTCTTTGGCAAGACTGGACCAAACCTTTTCAAGAGATGTGTTCTTACTTAGAGGAAAGGAAATATCAGATCTAAGCTTTTTTTACATGCACCATATGCCAAGCACCAAAGGAGCTCAGCTTTTCAAAGACTTCATATCATAACTGTAGCCACTTCAGTAAAGGCTCAGTCCTGGAATGGCCAAGTTAAATAAGGCAGAATTTGGGCTAAATTGATCTCTACATCTAGTCTTCATAAATCTGCATGAAGATGTTCTGAACCCCCCCAAAAAATAATAAATTTAAAATGTGTAGAGTTTCTAGTTGTAGCTCACAGGTACGAACCCAACTAGTATCCATGAGGATGCGGGTTTGATCCCTGGCCTGGCTCAGTGGGTTAAGGATCCAGTGTTGCTGTGAGCTGTGGGGATCTGGCGTTGCTATGGCTGTGGTGTAGGCTGGAAGCTGCAGCTCCTGTTTAACCCCTAGCTTGGGAAATTCCATATGCCGAGTAGCCCTAAAAAGCCTAAAAAAAAAAAAAAGACAACAAAAATAAAAAGACTAAATAAATAAATAAATAAATACTGAAAGAAGACTGTATATAAATGTATAACTGGGTCACTTTGCTGTACAGCAGAAGTTGACAGAACATTGTAAATCAGCTATAATATAAAAAATAAATAAATAAATACATAAATACATAAATAAATAAAAATGTGTAATACTCATTCGTGTCCAATGGATCTGTGAGTTTTGGTGTTGCTGTGAGGACTGTCTCTTAGTGCATGTTGAGTTTGATTGTGGAAGTAGAACCAAAAAATGCTGGATTCTAGAAGACAGCACCTTAGGAGATCACCTACTTGGAATCCTTGCCTCTAAGTGAGAGGGAGGGAACAGGTTTCACAGAATTTTTGAAAGCCATTGTGACATTGGAGTGATTTTCAGAAAGGAAACACCAGAGACCCACTATCTCATCTATCACCGGGCTGTCATCTCAGGTACAAGGATACAGAACTGTAAAGAATCAGACATGTATTACAGGTCTGACAGATCGGTGGGATTTCTGGTCCTGGGTAGAGGAAAGTTACTAAGGTCTAGAAAGTGGGAGGGAGTTGTATTGGAAAAGGGGTTGATCTTCTAGTAATCAAAGATCACTGGGTCTTTCTATTAAGTGCCTTTTGACTTTAATTGAGGACTTCTCATTGTACCACTCCACTGGGCATCACACACACAAACACACACCACAATGTGAAAAGTGCCCCCTAGAATTGCGCAATGCAGAATCCCTTTTCCACAGCCCCACCTGTAACCTAAGACCCTGTTCCCCTGTCTACAGTTGACTGGACCAGGGATGGATGAATGCTTTGCCATCCTGAGTCAATCAGATTCTCTTAGGAATTTAGAATTTGAATTAAGACATTTTCAACAAATCTGTTTTCTTATACAAAAACAAAGTAAATTTAGCCTTCTGGAACAGAATGTGTGTATGTGGCGAGTGGTGATTAGGAAAGGGGAAAATCTGAAGCTGCATATTTTGCAGAGAGTAAAGAATATTGGCAATAATTAGAGAGAAGTAGCAGCTAAGGCGGGGAGGGGTGCTCCTGACAACTTCTCTGCTCCTGAATACAGACCTCTCCTGAAGTTCACCTGCATTTCTGTTCTGTTCTTGGATTCCATAAGATATTTATATCCTTAAAACAAAAAGCGATACCAAAACTCACTTAAATTGGTGGTGGTTACTCTAAATTAAGAGTCCCAACAAATATACCAAATAAAATAATCACATGATAGATCCAGGCCTTGTTTCTAACAGAATTTGCACTCCTTTGTAATCCATGATAGGCTCAGGGAGAACTATATGGAAACCAAATCAGGCTTGGCTTTATCAAGCCCTTCTTAAGGACCTCTAAGAATAGCTGGATTAATTGTGTAATTTAGCTTTGCAGTTAATATTTCTTTCTATGATAAATTTCTTTAAATTCAACCTGTGTGCTGCTTGCTACAATTTCAGCCTCCTTCTTACTGGTCCTCATTTAAGTGGATCTGGAGAATAAATGACAATCAACCAGTCTTGGAACAAAAACTTTCAGAGCTAGACATAGAAATAGGCAGATATTTCAAGCTAACTTGATTCAACCCTCTAATTTGACAAATGAGGGGTCTGAGACCACAGAGGCTTACAAGATTTGTCCAAAGTCACGTGTGGAATGGTGGCAGAACAGGGACTAGAACCCAGATTACAAGCTTCCCAAAGCCAGATTTCATCAGAGAGAAATGCTGAAGGCAAAGGCAGTCGTTTTTCTGGTCATTAATTTTAACTGCCCAGTTATATGGTCTGGATAATTTCTAACTCTGGAACACTTTCAGGAGGTAAAATTTGTTGGCAAAAAACTGAATGGTTTCTCCATTTAATTACTGACTCAAGAGTACATAGCTAAGTCATAGGGCTTTTAAAATCATTTTAACAATTTTGTACTTGTTATAAACAAAAATCTGAATTTTGAGTTTAGATCTCATTAAAGGAGTATTCATCACGAGAGTATATTCAGAAGTGTGTGCACATGAAGTTAAAATTGTTCGAAAACAAAAAAGAAAAAAGAAAAAGAAAAAAGAAGGAAAAGCATTCATACTTAACTACGTGTTAATGATGTGCATGAGTTATGATGAAGTCAATTTTCAGTATGAGTTATGGACAGAAATGGCTCTTATTACTACCATTTAATATGACGTAGGTTTCAGAAAGAGTATAAAAACACAAATGTGAGTTCATCTAATCCTGCTAAGTCAATAATGCTTCTCTAACATTGCATTATTCAAAGAAAATGCTAAATTCTGAGTAGTCAAATATATTATTCTTCTTTTAAAGAAATGTATTAAACTTGTGAACAATTAAAATTCACTTTCTTTCAAATCAACATGGGTTATTACTTTTTTCAAAGGAAAAGAAAAATATTTAACAATATTTAGAATACTAAGTACAGCGTAAAATAGAGAGAAGAGACAGAATTGCTGCTGTGATGCAATGTGATGCGATGTGATGTGATGTATGTGAAGCTGGGTCCTCCATGCGTGGTACCTTCCTGTATTTTTGGGCTAGTTGCTCTGATCCAGTAGTAAAAAGTGGAATCTCTAGAAAAATATTCCAAGTAAGACCTAGCATGGTGGAAAAGGGTAGGGGGAGAGGGAGGAAGGAAGGAAGGAAGGAAGGGGAGAAGGAAAGAAGGACAGAAAGAAAGAAGAAAGGTAGGGTAAGGCAGAGTGAGCAATCTTGCCTGTTCCAAACCTGCCAAGAATTTACTGTGTGATCTCAAGCTATCCACTTCCCCTCTCAGGTGACCCCCAGGAAACTTGCATAGGGAAACCTAAAGTCTCTATCAATTCTATAATTCTATGATTCTGGAACGTATATCCTGAAGACACAAATCATCAGTATTTCAAGAAAAGTCACCTGATAAACTGAAGGTGTTGCCCAAAAATACAGATGGAATATAATATGTGACATAGCATATCATCTACCAGAATTATTTGTATTTGTATTTTGACCCTTGCTTTCCAAATGGACAATACGATATGAACACAGGTCAAAATAACATGAAGCTTTCCCTTGAGCTGCTTTTCTCCTGGCAAAGAAATCCTCAGAGATGTACCTGAGATACTACATGGTCTGGTCCAGCGAGAGTGCCCTCAAGCAGACTGCTGGATTTGGGCCTCCCGTCTCTTCAGGACGGTGACCTGGTGCTTCTACCCACTTCAGCCAGGACAAACTACTTGTAGCTCAGAGAAAAGCTGAGCTCTCCGGGACCTCCGTTCCTTCCATCCGCCCTTCCTCTACCTCTCACCACCAACCCCACTCCCAGCCCTCCCCTTTCCTGAATGCATAGCCCACTCATTTTGCAGGTTCCAGCTTAGTCATCCTCATCTCCCAGAAGCCTCCCTGGTACCTTCAAGCCTGGATTTGGAGCCCCTCATAGATTTGCCTGCACTAGACCTGGTATACCAATAAGCTTTTACTGCACACATAAACAGTCACAAAACTCAGTGGAATACAACAAAAAGCACTTTCTTTCATTCATCCATCTGCATGATGCCTGGGTTAGCCCTTGCTCCACGTCTCATTCAGAGGGGTAGTGGTTTACCAGGACTTATTTTTCTAATGCTCATTGATAAACTCAAAAACTCTAGCCCAACCAAGCAGGCCCACTCCAGGTCTCTGCCTGTGTCCCATTGGCCAAAACAAGGCACATGGCCAAGCCTAGAACCTGGGAAGTCCACCTCTAACACCATGGAAAGGGTGGATATATAATACTACATGGAAATGAAGAATTGGAACTAACTTAACTATTCAACCTGCTGTACCTATAGTAATAGCACCTGCTACAGTGTATTACCATTGTCTATGAAGTCTCCCTCTAGAATGCTACCTTCTTAAAAGCAGGGACTATGTTTTTTTCATCTTTGTTTTTACAATATGGTATATCATAGGCACCTGAAAACACCTGAGTGAATGAATAAATGGACGTAGGCTATCCTATACCAGGCTCAAACCCTGGTCCTTCCCTGTGTTCACTGAATATTTTGGTCACCAAAAGGTGAGCAAAATCAGTATGGATGAGATATGGTTCCTGTTGGGGTGGAGAGTGTGGGAGAAGGGACTCCCATTTAAGACACTTGATCTGCTTTGGCTATGTCCTTTATTGCCACTGGCAGCCTCCCTAAAAAGAGTTCCTACTATGTGTAACCTGGCTGGGTCTTGAGGTCCCACAGGATTGAAGGCTAAAGCAGTGGGGATCTAGAACACATTTTTAAAAAAGTATTTCAGAATCTGATCTGCTGCCCAGCATTTTGATTTAGAGCAAACAGAGGAAATGGAACACATCTCTAAGCAAATACTTCCCTGATTACTTACACATGCAAATTCATGATCTAAGTTTAGAAGTGCAATTAAGCATCTAGTTATTTTTGAGTCCACACTTACAGGCCAAATCAGATGGCCAAAGGAGGCACATGATTGGTTTATTTCTGTGTATTTGCTTGTGTCCTTACCTCTGGACTCTCACCTGATAAAAATGCATTGGTCACAGGTCTTAGTGACCCAGCTGTGGGCCTAAAAGAACAAGGTAGTCAAAGGTATAACAGGTTTTGTAATTTTAAAGGATACAGCTGATCAAAATGAGGCTTCTCTGGGTGGAGAAATGAATGGTGATGATCCTCTCTTAGAAAACAGGAAATAAGGTCAGAGTCGGCACCATCCTCAGCACAGCTGTCACTCTTGTAAAGAACAATTAATGGTCAGCTAGCCAGAGCCAATAGTGGTTACCCATATGGTGATTAGTTTTCACATACTTTCATGATTCATGTGGAAATGTTAATGCCAGACAATTTTGTGCTAAATGACATGTTCAGATGCCAGTTTTACACGTGAAAAACAGATGAGTGGTTTGGAAAGTTTGTGCTCACTGTTACTTTGCAAGCAAATGGCATCCTTCCCCCACCTCCTAGTCTCAGTGACCAATGGTTCAACTTACTTTTTGCCTTTGCTATAAAAGGATGATTTGTGTAAGAATTTCTTCACAGAGCATCCATGTAATGCCACTTACTTACAGGAAGGAATTCATGACTAGGAGCTTGTCAAGCATGTGCCCCCCTGTGGGCATTGATGGTCCATTTTGCCCTGACTTCCTACAGCAACATCATGGAGAAAGACCTCCTCTGACATTTGACAGACACTCAGAGAATACCCTGTGCTATCTGACACTCCCCACCCTACTTCTCCCATCTCTTCCCCTACTGTAAGCCTCCCATGGAGGAAGGTTTTATGGTCTGTTCTCTGCTAACTAGGAAAAGAGGTCTTCTGTTTTTAAGAGACTGTGGAGCCCATGATGTATGTATGAGTAATTTTTTGAGTACCACTCAGTGAGAATATTCCACATGCCAGACACTGTGCTTACAAACATTATTGTATTTGCTCTTCAGGAACACTCTAACGACCCTACAAGCTGAACGTTTTTATTTCCATTTCACAGATGAGCTGCAGCAAATTTTCCAGGTCCCAAGTAAAGAGAAGAGCTGAGAATTAAACCCAAACCTACTTAAATGCAAATCCCTGGCTCTTTACCAGTTATTACAGGTCTCCTCTACTACCCCATGGATACCTAGAGAAGCCCTATAAAGCCCCAGTCCAGTTTTGAGTCAAAATAATACTTGTTAATAATATCTGCCTTTTAAGATATTTAATTTCTTCACTGTGAATGTCACCACATCTGAAAAAGCAATCTACTCAGTTTGACTGGGATATTTTCTGAATGTACATTTTTTTCACTAAATATCCAAAACCAAGATTGCAGATCCCTGCTTGCTTCCGCTTTCACCCAATGTGAAAATAATACGATCATGTTGAAAACTTACGTTCTCTTGTCTACTGCATTTTAACAGGCAGAAGCAAATAGTGTGAGAGCCTCTTATCTTCATGTGGTATGGCACATGAAGCTCAAAAACATCAACTGGTATCTTAAGACTTGGGAGATTTATTCCTAGTGAGTTGAGAACACCACAAGAAAACATGGAATCCATGACTTTTAAAAACCTGTCTTGTTTCAGACATGAAGGTTCTGTGCTCAGTTTGCAGCTGATATCTCTTTGGCTTCCTCATGGTCTCATTATCTAACATAAGGATTCCTGGGGGGTCCCAAGGTGGTGGAACAGTGAGTGGGAGAGGCTGGCCCCATCCCGTGGATGCTCCAGGAGGATTTACCAAGAGGCGAAAATGGAGACTGCTCTTCAAAAAGCTTCCAGAGTTGCTGAGAGCCTGCCTGTCCCATGCCTGCCAGGTAAAGAGTACACAACGTAATTCCATCACACTGGGAAAAGGGAGCTGAGAGGTGATGAGTCAGGGGCTAATATCTAATGAAAATGGAGAAGCGTTTGTGGCTAAAAGAAGCATCTAGATGACTTGGCAAGGATCACCTCGCTGCATTTTATCAGAGCCCTGCTTGCCTATTGTCTCCTAAACTCAGGAGTTGGAAAC
This sequence comes from Catagonus wagneri, assembly GCA_004024745.2. NCBI lineage: Eukaryota > Metazoa > Chordata > Mammalia > Artiodactyla > Tayassuidae > Catagonus > Catagonus wagneri. The sequence goes on along the minus strand of PVHT021183518.1, from coordinate 21,837,646 downwards.
AGACCTGGGTGTGACCGTTCTCAGAACCCTGGGGAGTGGGACTAACTCCAAAGACCTTTTGCAGTTCTCACATTAACAACTCTTCTTTTCGTCAAAAAGAAGTGGCTGAAACACTTCTTGGGTGAGTAGCTAGGGGCTATTTGCTGTTTCCAGTAAAAGTGAAGGCTGTACCCCTTCCACATAAAGGCTTGAGCAGCACAAACATGATAGGCACATGGGTACATCATGTTCTGCTGCTAAAAACAACATAAAGAATTAATTCACAGAATGGACTGTACTCCAAGTTGGCCACTGCACTGCTTCTGGGGTTTAAAAATACTTTTTTTTCTTATCCTTGTTACACTTTTTTTCTTTTTGTCAGCACCCAAGGCATGTGGAAACTCCCAGGCCAGGGGCTGAACCCACAACACAGCAGCGGCTAGAACCACAGCAGCAAAAATGCCAGATCCTTAACCCACTGAGCCACAAGAAAACTCCAGGAATGGAAGATGTTAATTGTCCATAGTAATTGTAAAGCATCATGGCCCTTGTCACCTGTCAGTAGACAACACTTGGCACTCCCTCCGTCTCTGCAGCAATGTGCCACCACCAAGTAAGTAGGCTCCTACTTTTGTTACTTTAAGCTTATGTTTTAAGTCCAAATGTTCTATACTTTGAAAATTTTATGTATCCAAGTATTTGTGATTACAGCGTGAATGAGATTAGCTTGAGTAACCCCCACCCAACCCCCAACCCCTGGAACAGTAAAATCAGGTCATGCATGTGATGCCATTGTTTGGGCCCAAAACACCCCACACTGGGGCTTCTTGGTCTCTGGATTCTTTCACTTTATGCGTCCAGAAAAACCTCCCTGGGACACTGTCTGCCTCTCATCAACAATACATCCATCACAGGTACTACAAGGCAGTAAAAGGAAGTGCTCAGGCTTGCCTTTTCGCCTGGCACCTACTGGAATTTCTGTTGGCGCCAAGGTGCTGGTGGTGAACATATCTCCAGAGAGTCCAAAGGGAAGATCAGCATGCCATCACACTTATTTCTTCATCATGTGCCTTTCCAATTAATTTCTAGCTTTTTCAGGACTACACATAATAAGGGCACACTGGAAAGAAAAAGCCTCCTATGGAATGTTATTTCCGGTTCATTTTCATTCTGAAAAAGAAAATCCTGCACATCCTTCAAGACCTAATCTCAAATTCCATTTTCACAATGAAGTCTTTATGATTTTTTTTTTTTTTGGCCCATTCAGGGCATGTGGAAGTTCCTGGGCCAGGAACTGAACTGGTGCCACAGCAAAGACCCAAGCCACAGCAGTGACAATGCCGGATTCAGGGAATTCCTGAAGTCTTCATGATTATAGTCAAAAGTTACCTCTTTTTCCCCAAGGCTTCCCTGACCTTTTGAGGGGAACTCACTCACAACACTCATCACACCGGGTCTGGTCTTATAGCTCTTAAATTACAAATCTGCTCTAGACTGTAAACTCCTGGTTGTCAATAAGTCTTGTTTGACTCTACATACAGTGCAACAAGCATGATGTCTTCCGTTTTCAAGATGTTTATGAAATGACTGAATCTTTTAAAAATGCTTCTAAAGTATTATATCCCAGAGATACTAAAATACACTACTTCAGTGTTTCTGGAACTTTATCATGCATCAGAATCACTTGCAGGACTTGTTAAACCCAGACTGCATGGGTCCTACAGGTCTATGGTGAAACTGGGTACTTTGCAGTCCAACAAGTTCCCAGGTGATACTGCTGATTTGGTCCAGAGACCTCTCTTTGGAGAGTGTTAAACTATTTTTTTCACACTTCAATAGTTCTGATATCAGGTGATGTCTTGAATTTGTTGAAATGTCAGTTTAATTGACAAATTTTTAATTTCATAATAGCATATAAAATAATGGTTTTACAATTGATAGTATCTTAAATTAAATGAAATCTAAGTAAGTTTCCTGTTACAGATTTGAATATACATTATAAAGTAGAGCAATGGAATGTCTAAAAAATGTAGCCCAATACTACTTCTAGAGAACACACAATAAGGTTACAGTGCTTAATCTTTATAATGGCAACAGAATAAATCATCTTAAGAGCCTCATATGAGATCCACAGAATAACAAATTAGCTCAATATGGCCAGGAATATTAAGAAAAGAAATGTAGGCATTTTCATTTTTTGCTGACTGCTAAGTCCAGTCTCCTTCTCTAGAGTAAAATCCCATGAATCCAACAACCACTCATGATAAAAGCTCTTACCAGAGTGGCTATAATGGGAACATACCTTAACGTAATCAAAGTCATTTATGACAAATCCACAGCCAATATAGTACTCAATGGAGAAAAGCTGAAAGTCTTCCCACTAAAATCTGGATCAAGACAAGGATGCCCTAGCCACAGCAATCAGACAAACAAAAGAAACAAAAAGTCTCCAAATTGGAAGAGAAGAGGTAAAATCGTCACTCTATGCAGATGACATGATACTATATATAGAAAACCCTAAGGACTCCACACAAAACTACTCAATCTGATCAACAAATTCAGCAAAATAGCAGGACACAAGATTAACATTCAGAAATCGGTGGCATTTCTGTATACTAACAATGAAATATTAGAAAAGGAATACAAAAATACAATACCTTTTAAAATCACACCCCCCAAAATTAAATACCTAAGGAGAGATTGGATTAAGATGGTGGAATAGAAGGACTGGAGCTCAACGTCTCTCCCAAAAAAACAGCAAAACTACAACCAAATGCCGAGCAACATTCGACCAAATGGATTGTAAACTTCCAAAAAAGATATTCTACTCCAGAAGACAAAGAGGAGACCACATCAAGAGGTAGGGGGGTGATTATGCAATATAAGCAACCCTATACCTCCTGGGTGGGAAGCCCCACAGACTGGAAAGTAACTGCAGCACAGAGACTCACCAACAGGACTGAGAGTTCTGAGCCCCACATCAAATCCCCATGCCTGGGGATCAGGCACAGGGAGAAAGAGCCCCAGGAGCATCTGGCATTGAAGGCCAGTGGGGCTTGTGTGCAGGAGCTCCACAGGACTGGGGGAAACAGAGACCCCATTCTTGAAAGGCACACACAGACTTTCACGTGCATTGGGTCCCAGGGCAAAGCAGTCTCCATAGGAATCCGCATGGAACCTGACTGCAATTCTTAGAGGATCTCCTGGGAAAACAGGGGTGACTGTGGCTTGTTGTGGGGGAAGGGCATTGGAGGTGAAGCTCTCTGGGACATTTATCAGCCTGCATTTCTCTGGAGGTGGCCATTTCTGGGAAAATCTGGTCTCTCCCATCAGCACTGAGAAGCCCCAGGCCAAACAATAATCCAGGTGGGATCTCAGCCCCACCCATCAGGAAACAGGCTGCCTAAAGACCCCTCAGGCACACAGCCAGCCTCTAATCTCATCCAGAGACAAAGCCCCATCCATCAGAGGGAGAGGAATCAACCCCACCTACCAGTGAGCAGGTATCACTCCCTCCCATCAGGAAGCCAACAGCAAGCCTCCTCCATACCAACTTTAGCCACAGGGGAGGCAAACATCAGAACTAAGAGAGGCTACAACTCTATTGTCTGCAAAAAGGTCACCATACCAAAAACCTATAAAAATGAAAAGACAGAAAACTATAATTCAGATAAGGGAGAAAAAGAAAAGCCCAGAAAAACAGCTCAGTGATGAGGAGATTATCAGCCTCCCAGAAAGAGACTTTAGACTGTTGATGCTGAAGATGATGCAAGGCATTGGAAATAAACTGGAGGCAAAGATTGATAATTTACAGGAAACACTGAGCAAAGTAATACAAGATGTAAAAATTAAACAAGAAGAGATGCAAAATACAATCACTGAAATAAAAAATTCATTAGAAGCAGCCAGTAGTAGAATACAGGAGGCAGAAGAACGAATCAGGGAGGTGGAGGACAGATTAGTGGAAATCACTAATGCGGAAGAGAAAAGAGATAAAAGATTGAAAGGAAATGAGCTGAGTCTCAGAGAACTCTGGGATAATGTTAAATGCACCAACATCCATAATTATAGGGGTGCCAGAGGGAGAAGAGAGAGAGAAGGGGACAGAAAAAATATTTGAAGAGATAATAGCTGAAAACTTCCCTAATATGGGAAAGGAACCACTCACTCAAACCCAGGAAGTGCAACGAGTACCATATAAAATAAACCCAAGGAGGAACACCCCGAGACACATATTAATCAAAATGACCAAAATTAAAGAAAAAAGAAAATTTTGAAAGCAGCTAGGGAAAAGAAACAAATGACATACAAGGGAACCCCAATAAGGTTATCAGCAGATTTTTCATCTGAAACTCTGCAGGCCAGAAGGGAGTGGCATGATATACTTCATGTGATGAAAGGGAAAAACTTCCAACCAAGATTGCTTTACCCTGCAAGGCTCTCATTCAGATTTGAAGGAGAGATCAAAACCTTTACAGATAAGCAAAAGCTAAGAGATTTCTGAAACACTAAACCAGCTTTACAACAAATCCTAAAGGAACTTCTCTAGTCAGAAAAGACAAGGCCACAACAAGAAACAAAAACACCACAAATGACAAGGCTCACCAGGAAAGGCATATATACAGTGAAGATACTAAATCATCCATGCACAATTATGCTACCAAAATCAGAAATTGTGAGAAGAGAGCACAAATGCAGGTCCCTGGAGACGCACGTGCAATTAAGAAACCAACAACTTAAAACAATCTCATTTGTATATAGACTTCTATATCAAAACTTCAGGGAAAAAAAAAGAACAACAAAAACCCCAAACAGTTAATACAATGGCAATAAGGACATATATATCAGTAATTAACTTAAATGTTAATGGACTGACTGCCCCAACCAAAAGACATAGACTAGCTGAATGGGTACAAAAACAAGACCCATATATATGCTATCTTCAAGAGACCCACTTCACTTCTAGAGACACGTACAAATTGAAAGTGAGAGGATGGAAGAAAATATTCCATGCAAACGGGAATCAAAAGAAAGTCGGAGTAGCAATACTCGTATCAGACAAAATAGACTTTAAGATGAAGAGCATTTTAAGAGACAAGGAAGGACACTACATAATGATCAAAGGATCGATCCAAGAAGAAGATATAACAATTTTAAATATCTATGCACCCAACATAGGATCAACACAATATATAAGGCAACTGCTAGCAACCTTAAAAGGAGAAATCAACAATAACACAATCATAGTGGGAGAATTTAACACCCTACTTAGAGCAATGGACAAGTCATCCAGACAGAAAATCAATAATGAAACACAGGCCCTGAATGAAGCATTAGATCAGATGTACTTAATAGATATTTATAGGACATTCCATCCAAAAGCAACAGAATACACATTCTTCTCAAGTGCGCACGGAACATTCTCTAAGATTGATCACATCCTGGGCTACAAATCAAGCCTCAGTAACTTTAAGAAAATTGAAATCATATCAAGCATCTTCTCTGACCACAATGCTATACGAATGTAAATCAACAACAAGAAAAAAAATGGCCAAAAATACAAACACGTGGAGACTAAACAACACGCTACTAAACAACCAAAGGATCACTGAAGAAATCAAAGAGGAAATTAAAAAATACCTAGAAGAAAATGACAACAAAGATACAACACTCCAAAACCTCTGGGATGCAGCAAAAGCAGTTCTAAGAGTAAAGTATATAGCAAAACAAGCCTACCTCAGGAAACAAGAAAAAGCTCACATAAACAACCTAACTTTACATCTAAAGCAGCTAGAGAGGGAAGAAACCAGGTCATGGAAACAACTTAAATGCCCATCGACAGAGGAGTGGATAGGGAAGATATGGTACATACACACAATGGAATATTACTCAGCCATTAAAAGGAACGAAATACCAACATTTACAGCAACATGGATGGACCTAGAAATTATCATGCAAAGTGAAACCAGTCAGACAATTAGACAGCAACACCCAATGCTACCGCTTACATGTAGAAACTAAAGAGACACAACGAACTTCTTTGAAGAACAATGACTCAGATTTTGGAAAACCTTGGTTTTTCAAATAAGACAATCTGGGGGTAGAGGGATGCACTGTGGGTTTGGGACACAAAATTTATCACATTGACTTGTGATGATCTTTGTACACCTATAATTGAAATAAAATTCATTGTTTAAAAAAAAATTAAATACCTAAGGAATAAACCTGACCAAGGAGGAGAAAGACTTATACGCTGAGAACTATAAAACAATCAAGGAATTTAAAGAGGATACAAAGAAATGGAAAGATATTCCATGTTCCTGGGTTGGAAAAATTAATATTGTAAAAATGGCCATGCTACCTAAAGCAATCTACAGATTCAATATAACCCCTATCAAATTACCCATGACACTTTTCACAGAACTAGAAGAAACAATCCAAAAATTTATATGGAACCATAAAAGACCCAGAATTGCCAAATCAGTCTGGGGGCGGGGGGGCAGGAAGCATAACAATCCCAGACTTCAGATAGTATTACAAAACTATAGTCATTAAGACAGTGTGATATTGGCACCAAAACAGACATACAGACCAATGGAATAGAATAGAGAACCCAGAAATAAACCCAGACATCTATGGTCAAGTAATCTGCAATTGAGGAGGCAAGAATATAAAATGGGGAAAAGACAGTCTCTTCAGCAACTCCTGCTGTGAAAACTGAGCAGCTGTATGTAAATCAATGAATCTAGGACACACCCTCACACCGTGCAAAAAAATAGACTCAAAATGGCTTAAAGGCTGAAACATAAGACTAACATCAAACTCCTAGAAGATAACATAGGCAAAACATTCTCTGACATCAACCACACAAATGTTTTCTTAGGTCATTCTCCCAAGGCAATAGAAATAAAAACAAAAACAAACCAACAGGACCTAATCAAACTTACAAGCTTTTGCACAGCAAAGGAAATCATAAAAAAAAAAACAAAAAGACAACCTATGGAATGGGAGAAAATAGTTGATGCAAATGACAAGGGCTTAATCTCCAAAATATTCAAAAAACTCTTACAACTCGACAGCAAAAAACAAACAAAAAACCCAACTGAAAAATGGAGAGGACCTAAATAGACATTTCTACAAAGAAGACATATGGATGGCCAACAGGCACATGAAAAAATACTCAACATCACTAATTATTAGAGAAATGCAAATCAAAATTAAAATGAGGTACCACCTCCTACCAGTCAGAATGGCTACAATTAATAAATCTACAAATAACAAATGCTGGAGAGGGTGTGGAGAAAAGGGAGCCCTTCTACACTGTTGGTGGTACAATCACCATGGAAAACAGTATGTAGGTACCTCAGAAAACTAAACATAGAACTACAATATGATCCAGCAACCTCACACCTGGGCATATATCCAGACAAAACTTTCACTGAAAAAGATACATGCATCTCTATGTTCACTCCAGCACTGTTCATGTAGCCAAGAATGGAAACAACCTAAACGTCTATCAACATATGAATGGATTACGAAGATGTGGTATATATATACAATGGAATATTTCTCAGCCATAAAAAAGAACAAAATAATGCCATCTGCAGCAACATGGATGGAACTAGAGACTCTCATACTAAGTGAAGTTAAGTCAGAAAGAAAAAGACAAATACAATATGATATCACTTATATCTAGAATCCAATATATGGCACAAATGAACCTATATACAAAAAAGAAACAGCTCATGAACATGGAGAGACTTGTGGTTGCAAGGGTGGAGGGCGGGGGAGGGAGTGGGATGGACTGGGAGTTTGGGGTTAGTAGATGCAAACTATTGCATTTGGAATGGATAAGCAATGAGATCCTGCTGTATAGCACAGAAAATTATATCCAGTCACTTGTGATGGAACATAATGAAGGATAATGTGAGAAAAAGAATATATGTATATGTATAACTGGCACTTTGCTGTTCAGCAGAAATTGACAGAACATGGTAAATCAACTATAATAAAAAAAATGTTCCATGAGGTCAGAGTTTATACCTGGTTTTGTTCATCATTGTAGCCCTGGCCCTAGAACATTTCCTGACATGGAACTCAATAAATATTTGTCAAATTAAAATGTTTATTTAAAAAAGCCAGAGTTTCAGTTTCTTACCTGCTTAAATGAATTATGAGACATATCATGATTTATCGGTAGAACACTCAACAACTAATGCCAGTACTTCTGACTATCTCTCGTCTATGCAAACAACAAAACGAACCTAGGAGTTCCCGTTGTGGCGAAGTGGTTAACGAATCCAACTAGGAACCATGAGGTTGTGGGTTCGATCCCTGGCCTTGCTCAGTGGGTTAACGATACAGCGTTGCCGTGAGCTGTGGTGTAGGTCGCAGATGCGGCTCGGATCCTGCATTGCTGTGGCTGTGGCGTAGGCCATTGGCTACAGCTCCAATTAGACCCTAGCCTGGGAACCTCCACGTGCTGCGGGTGCGACCCTAAAATGACAAAAGGCAAAAAAAAAAAAAAAACAACAAACCTAGAGTTTAACAACCAAGGAACCCATTAATTGCTAACACTCCAGTTAAGCAAGTAACCCAAGGTCACGGGTGCAGACATATTTGTTGGCCCAGCTGCTCTCCTTGCAGGAGTGGGCCATTTTTGCCATCTTCAGGAAATGCTGTTTGCTGGGAAGTGGAAGGAGCAGAGATGGAAGAAATCCGTCCACGGGTGGTTTTGTCAAGAAGACGGCTCGGAGTTCCCGTCGTGGCTCAATGGTTAACGAATCCGACTAAGAACCATGAGGTTGTGGGTTTGATCCCTGGCCTTGCTCAGTGGGTTAAGGATCCGGCGTTGCCGTGAGCTGTGGTGTAGGTCGCAGACGCGGCTCGGATCCCACGTTGCTGTGGCTGTGGTGAAGGCCAGCAGCTATAGCTCCTGTTAGACCCCTAGCCTAGGAACCTCCATATGCTGCAGGTGCATCCCTAGATAAGGCAAAAAGACAAAAAAAGAAGAAAAAGACGGCTCAAGCCTAGTCTGATCATTATTCCCATAACCTCACTGGACTAGGCCTAAAAGAACTTTGGTATTTAAGGTATAGTCAATAAATATAATAATTTTATCCCTTCCCTCAATTTAGAACCAACTAAGACATAGATACAGGCATCAGATAAGAAATAACCTAAACAGCAGCTTCCCCAGTGATGCTGTTTGGAGGATGAAGTTTTGGCACAGAACATGAGTATGGTAAATGAGTCACTTCCCCTGAATTATGCGACCTACCTGCTCTGTCACGGTTACTGGGTCACAGGCAGCCCTAGACAACTCCCATCTCCACACCAGGGCTACAGCCTGCTCCACCCTGCTTAGTCTATGGCCCAGAAATCAAGCAGCAGACTTTCTGCAGGAAGGAAGCTCTGAAATAAGAGAACTGAGAAGCATCAGTATCATCTATGTCTTGATTCTTCTGTGCCCCAAATGGGAGGAGGGACCAGACTATTTCTCTAACAGAGACTCCCCAACATGTAAACACAAGGTATGGCCAAGAAGTGTTCTCTCCTAATGAAAACTGTCTCTTCATTCACCATAGGTGCCTTAGAATTATAGATTGGCTAGTAGTGCCCAGATTATACTATCTGATTTCTGCAAAACATTGTAAAACGGTTTAATTTTTTAATTATGCCAATTACTATTTCTACTACTACTACTACTACTGCTGCTGCTGCTGCTGCTGCTGCTGCTGCTGCTACTAAGCACTGCAGTCTTTCCTCGTGTGACCTATAAGATTACCCCAGTCAGCTGAGCCTGCAGTCAAACACTGACGGAAAGCATTATCCAACACCACGCCAAGTTCTCCATTAACATTCCTAGGGGGCCACTGCAATGGTGGACTGCATACTGGGAAGGACCTCAGCACTTTCAGGGCTGGTCACACTGTCAGGTATAAGATAGGGATGGGTGAGCATAAAAGAATGAGAGAAAGTGGGAAGAATGACAGATGGTTCCCACACTTTGCCCTCTCTCCAAACTAATCATCATCTCTGGACAAAAAGAGTAGAAAAAGAGAGGGAGAAAAGCTACTGAGAAAAAGAGGAAACCAAACAGACCAGGAAAGAAACTACCAGTAGTTCCCATGGAAACACAGCTTTCTCTGTGACTTGCAGCCTGTGACGTGGAGATTGGCCCTGACTCAAGCCATCAGCCCTACAATTACTTCACTGCAAGGGATCACCAGGACCCTAGGAAGATTGGCTTTTCCAGGTTTTGGTATTTGTCCCTGAGGGAAGACTTACGTTGTTGGTTTGAAAGATACAATCAAAGACAAGATATGGCTCCCATTCGGCTCCCCTGCCACCCTGCAAATTGGAGTCTGTGTGTAGTCTGCGAGCTCCTCTTGCTCAGCAGTGGGCTCTTCGAGCTTTGGGGGGCTCTACCCACAGCTTCCAGATAACACATACCTCTGTAGAGGACCCTGTGGCAACTGTGGTCCTGGAGTGAGTGGTGATCTTCTATGTCGTAGGCAGCACTGTTACTAAAGTATCTACCATAGGGGAGGTTGTACTGCTTTGTAACAGGAAATGAGGGAACGTTTGGGCAGGAGGGGTGTCAAAGCCTAATAAGGGCCACACCCAGACAGAGCAAAGCCTTGCTAAAGTAAGAACTTTACTGTTCATGTGGTTTTCCATCTCCAGGCAAGACACTGTTGCTGGCAAGGGTCATGCCAGAGTACCCTAAGCCCAAACAGCTGTGTAAGTCACAATACGAAGGGACCTTGAAGCTGGGAATTTATGAAAGCCATGGAAAGGGATAGGAGAAGATGTGTCAGCCTCCAATTTGGAATGAGAACTATTACATTACTTAGTTAAAACCAGGCATGATTTATTTTTTGTTTTTAGAGGCAACTGTAAGTCATCACTGGGTTCCTGGTAAGTACCTCCAGTTTCCCATCACTAAGAATTGGTGAGATACAAAGGACTGTCTCCACGCTCTGGCCTCTTCTAGGGATGTCCAAGGCCCACTCTCCCTCTCCTGAACCTCCTGCAAATTTCTTTCCTCGCACCAGTCCAATATCTTTGCATCAGGGCCTTTATGACTACTTGTAAATAGTAATAGTTGTAATAGTTTATAAATAGCTTCTCAGCTGAGATTTAAGCTTTGCTCAAAATTCAGGGCATTGTTCAATCAAATCGGTGAGGAATTTTGCTGCCTTTCTCACGTGCCCCATGAAATATTTCTCCAAGTTATGAGGTGCAAAGTACCAGCTTCCCTTTTAGCATATGTCATCTGTCCTATAGCTTTCTCTTGTGGAATGACTGAATACTCCCCACATAAGTCTGCTGCTTCTGGGCTCTGCTCTAATTTGATGCGAAGGATATCTTCTACATGATTTAGGACTGAGAAAGTCTCCCCCCAGTACCGGAAAAAGAACAGCAGCGATACACTGTCTGATATATGAGTAGACATCCTTCCTGGCTGCAGGTACTCAGCAGAGCACTGGTAATTATTTGCCATCCTATGACCTGTGCACTATGTGAACTTCAGATAAAATGTGAAGGAAGTCTAGAACTAAAGCATCTGGGTTGATTATTAAAAGCTGTTATTAGAAATTATTAGAAAATACAGCTCCACGTGGGGACTCAGCGTGGGAGTGGAGCTTTAGAGAAAATTTAAAGAAGCAGCTGAGGATAACTTCAGCCATGACAAGAGTGAGGCTGTCACTCCAGGTGGGTGGGAGGTATTTACACTGTCCCATTTTACAGATGGGTCAGGGCTTGGAGATGGAAAGATGCTGAAGGAGAACACTGGAAGTAAAATAGATGGGAGAAGGGAAAGTATCCAATTTTGAGGGCAGCTATGTCACAAAAAGTTGCAATTATTGCTGGACTGTGGAAAACCATATATTACCTATGAAAATATCAACTTACAAAACCAAGAGGCCTGTGAACTCCAAGTACAATAAATGCAGAGACAACCAAACCTTGGGATATCATAGTCATACTGCTGAAAACCAAAGATAAAGAGCAAATGTTAAAAGCAACCAGAGTAAAAGGACACATTACATTTGTATTGTACAAAACAGTACATAAGAAAAATACACTGCCCAGAAGAGTATGAAATGGTAATTTTAAAATGTTGAAAGGACAAAACTGTCAGCTTAGAGTTCTATAAAATATCCTTCAGAATTAAAGTAAAATAAAAGGAGTTCCCACTGTGGCACAGTGGCAACAAATATGACTAGTATCCATGAGGATGAAGGTTTGATCCCTGGCTTTGCTCAGTGGGTTAAGGACCCAACGTTGCTGTGAGCTGTGGTATAGGTTGCAGATGCAGCTTGGATCCCTCATTGCTGTGGCTGTGGCATAGGCCGGCAGCTGTAGCTCCAATTCGATCCCTAGCCTGAACTTCCATCCATATGCTGAGGTTGCAGCCTTAAAAGGCAAAAAAAAAAAAAAAAAAAAGCGTAACAAATAAATAAAAAGTAAAATAAAAGACATTTCAGAAAGACAAAAACTGACATGATTTGTCTCTAGCATATCTATGCTACAAGAAGTAGTTTAAAAGAAGAAAAAGAACAAAGAATAGGACAAATACATGGGTACTTACAAAATAATCTTTTCTTTTTCTGTCTTTTTTCTAATTTATCTCTCTCTCTCTCTTTCTTTTCTGCTTTTTAGTGCTGCTTTTTATGGAAGTAAGGGTAGAATCAGAGCTGCAGCTGCTCCAACTATGCACTTGCAACATATTCCCAGGCTAGAGGTAGAATTAGAGCTGCAGCTGCTGGCCTACGCCACAGCCACAGCAACACAGGATCCAAGCCGTGTCTACAAAAATTGACGGCAATGCCAGATCCCCAACCTGCTGAGCAAAGTCAGGGATTAAACCCGCATCCTCATGGGTACTAGTCAGGTTCATTTCCACTGAGACACAATGGGAACTCCAATCTTTTCTTTTTTTAATTAGATAAATAGGTAGATGGGTAGATAGATAGATAGATAGATGTAGATATAACTATATATAGATATGTATATGGATACATATATGTAATTCTTTAAAATATTATTAACTAAATCAAAAATAACAGTGTATTGTGGAGTTTATAGCATATTTGGAAGAAAAATATAATAAACATTACAAAGGGTGGGAGGAGTTTCTTACATTGATTATAAGAAGTATATTATTAAAGATAGGTTATGATAATTTAAAAATATATATGGTAATATCTAAAATAACTCCAAAAAATCACACAAAGTTATTATAAAGAGGTAGAACTTAGTGGTCAATATAGGAAGTTAAATGGAATATTTAAAAACAAGTAACTCATCTAAAAGAAGGCAGAAAAAGAGATGGGAGAAAGAAAAAAAGCTTCAAAAAGAGATGGGAAAGGGAGAGAAAAAAATAGCTTCAAAATATATGAAGCAAAACCAGATGGAAAATGGAAGAGGAGGAAAAGACAAATTTGTAATCATAATTAAATATTTTAACATCACTTTCTTAGTAGCTGATAAAAAAAGAAAAGAGTAGATTTTTATAAGTTGAACATTATCAACTAACTTGACCTAATTGACATTTGTAGACAACAGTTCTCAACAATAGATGAATGTACATTCATTTTAGCTGCACACAGATCATCAGCCCAGAGAGATTAAATATGCTGAGCCATAAAGCCAGATTCATTAAAATTAAAAGAACTGAAATCAGAGAGTACTTTTTATGACAATTTTGGTATTAATACAGAGATGAACAACAATGAGATACTCCAAAAAATCCCAAATATTTAAAATCTAAACAATATGTATCTAAATAAACTTTAGTAAAAAGGGAAATCACAAAAGATATCAGAAAATATTTTGAACTGCATACACAACATATCAACATTGTCCAATGTAGCTAAATAAGTATTTAGAAGTTAATGTGTAGCTTTACATTTTTTTAGGGAAAAAAAGGGAGGGTAGAGAATATGATCTAATCTTCCACATTAAGAAGGTAGAAAAAAACAAATTAAGCCCAAAGTAGAAAGAAAAAAAGAGGAAAATTATGAAGGAAAGAATGGCATTTGATAAAATAGAAAACTGACAAATAATAAAGTCAAGTTTATTTTTTTCTCAAAATATTAATTAAAACCTCAGGCAAACCTAATCAAGTAAAACAGAGAAAGTACTATTATCAGCATTAGGAATGGAAAAAGTGAGGATGTTTACAGGTTCTATAATTAAGTAAAAGTAAGGAAACATTATGAAAAATTTAGTGTTGATAAGTTTAAAAATTAGATGAAATAGAAAAGTAATTTGAGAAATATAACTTATTAAAATAGATACCAGAATAAATAAGTAAATACATGAATAAAGAAAAGAAAATTCATCATGACTAAGTGAGGTTTTCCAAGGAATGCAAGGTTGGTTTAACATCAGAAAATTATTCGATGAAATTAAGGAATAAAAAGCTATATGGTCATCTCAATAGATGCATAATATGTTTTTGACAAAAGTCATTCATGATTAAAAAAAAAACCTCTGAGAAAATTAGGGATAGAAGAAAATTCCTCAGACTGCTAAAAGTCTTCTCCAAAAATCTATAATATGATAATGACATTTCCTCCTAAGATCAGGTACAAGTCAAAGACATCCACTTTCACCATTTTACTGGAGGTTCTAACCAGTGTAACAACACATACACATGCGGATGCATGCCCATACACACACACAAGGAAAAAGAGAAAACAGAGAAAAGAATCAAAGGTATGCAGAGAAAAGTCATAAAGAAAGAAGTAAAATCGTCATTCTTTGCAGATGACATGATTGTTTATACAGAAAATGCTATATGGGGAGTTCCTATTGTGGCTCAGCAGTAACAAATCCGACTAGAATCCATGAGGATGTGGGTTTGATCCCTGGCCTCGCTCAGTGGGTTAAGGATCTGGCATTGCCATGAGCTGTGGTATAGGTCGCAGACATGGCTCAGATCCTGTGCTGCTGTGGCTGTGGTGCAGGCCAGCAGCTGCAGCTCTGATTGTACCCCTAGTCTGGAAACTTCCATATGCCACAGGTGCAGCCCTAAAAGCAAAGGCAAAAAAAAAAAAGAAATGCTATGGAATAGAGAAAACAACTATAAGAACTAATGAGTGAATTTAGAAGGGTCAATATACAAAAATTAATTCTATATACTAGCAATAAAGAGTTAACAATTGGGAAACACAAATTTTAAAGTACCATTTGTAAGTGTCAAAATATCAAATACTTAGAAAAAATCTAATAAAAAGTGTACACTTATTGTACAATAAAAACTATAAAACACTGTTTTGATAAATTAAATACCAAAAAAATTGGAGAGACATAGTATGTTTACGTTGTGAGCCACACAGGAAGTCCAAGACACATGAACTGGAACACTCAATTTTAAGACATTGCTTCTCCCCAGATTTATTTATGGATTTAATAATATATTTATTAAAATTCCAGGAGTTTTTTTCTTTAAGAGAAATTGACAAGCTGAGTCTAAAACTGATTATAGGAATGCCAAAATAATTTTTTAAAAAATAAATTTATAAGATTTATAATACCTGCTTTCAAAACTAAATGTAATGCTAGAAGAATCAAGACACTATGGTATTGATATGAGGATAGGCAAATATCAATAGAGCAGAAACCAGAAATAGACCCAAACACATAAAGAGTCAAATGATTTTTGACAAACTAATAAGCTAATGCAATGAATAAAGGGAGACTTCTTAAAGAATGGTGCTATAACAACTGGATAACCATATGAAAAACAAAAATAAATTTAACTTCTATCTCATCGCATACAGTAAGATCAGTTGGAGATGAATCATAGAACAAATATAATCTACAACCTAATAGAAAACATGAAATAATATCTTTGCAATGTGAGGTAGGCAAAAAATACTCAGAAAAGACACAAAAAGGATTAACTATTAAAAATGATAATTGGCCTTGACCAAAGTAAAAAAGTTTTGCGTATCAAAACACATGTATCTACAAAACTGAAAGAGATTCACAGACATAGAGAACAGACTTGTGGTTGCCAAGGAGCGGGAGGGAATGGGATGGACGAGAAGTTTGGGATTGGTAGATGCAAACTACTACATTTAGAATAGATAAACAATGAGGTCCTACTGTACAGCATAGGGAACTATATCCAGTCTCTTGGGATGGAACATGATGGAAGACAGTATGAAAAAAAGAATGTATGTGTGTGTGTGTGTGTGTGTGTGTGTGTGTGTGTGTGTGTGTGTGTGTGTTTGTGAGCGTGACTGGGTCATTATGTTGTACAGCAGAAACTGACACAACACTGTAAATCAATTATACTTTAGACAAAAAAAATTTAAAAACATTATTAAGAAAATAAAAAGGAAAGTCAGTACTTATATTTGACAAAGGGCTTCTATCCAGTATATATAAAGAACACTTCCAAATCAATATGACAATTTTTTAAGATGGGCAAGAGACTGGAGCAGCCATTTCACAAAAGATATAAGTATGACCAACAAGTACATAAAATGTTTTCAAAATCATTAGTCATCATGACATACAAATTATACCTACAATGAAATATCACTTTATTCTCTTAAAATGTCTAAAATTTTAAAGTATGACAATAACAAAGTTAATGGGGATGTGGAGAAACTGGAAGTCTCAAACATTGCTAGTAGGAATGGAGAATGATATAGCCACTTTGGAGAACATTTTGTCAGTTTCTTATAAAATTAACTTCTACATCTATCTTATGACTCAGAAATTTCATACTTAATATTTCTAAAAAGACATGAAAACATATATCTACAAGAAATCTGCACAAGAATATTCAGAGGAGCTTTATTCATAACAGCCCCAAACTAGAAATAGGCAAAATGTTCATCAACAGAAAAATGAATAAACATATCATGATATACTCATAAATTAGAATAACAATCAGAAATAACAGAAAAAAATTACTGATGCAACAACGTGCATGAATTATAAGGCTTCCAGTTATGCTAAGGGAAAGAAGCTAACAAAAAAGGTATGTTCTGCATAATCTATTTATAGGAAGTCCAAAACCAGACAAAATCCGTGCTAACTTTGGCAGCACATATAAAAAATAGGCAAAATTCATTTATGGTGGAAAAAAAGTTCATGAATAGCATGATTGGTGTATTCAATTGTCATCATGTAGTCAACTGTCAAAATCACTGAACAAAACAATACTTTTGGATGGATTATACCTCAATTTAAAAAAAAAAAACTACATCTGGTGGGTATCAACTACATAAATAACTCCATGGGGTAAAGTTTATTGATCCAAAGAACATTATCAATAACATTCTAACCTCTGAGTATATCAGCCTATTAGACATGATTCCAACACTGAAATACATGGGTTTGGGGGAAGGGAAGTCAAATGATTTCAAAATGTTGGAACAAATGCTTTAATCCAGCCATCGATAGGACTATAGATGGGGGCACAGAGGAATGTGCAAGATATTACAGAATAGGTTAGTGGCCTCTGGTCAGACCATGGGGACCGAATCATTGCTTGAGAGAGTGAGATGTTACCTTTTACTTTTGGCCTCTAGGACTTGGAGTAATATATTAGCAGGTATAAGCTCTCAAAATGATAGTTCTCTAAAACTTAGGGTAAAACTTTTCAAAATGGGTAAACAGAGAGACTTTTTCGTCTTGAGGATAAACAGAAAAGGTCCAAGCACCTCCTGAGTAAGACGTTTAGAGGGAAGCCACTCTCTCGAGCCAGGGTCCATATGCCACGCTGCAGAGCAGCCCACAAAACACCCTAGAGGATGTGGCTTGCTGGCCACACCTCTTGAGTCATGACAGCCCTGCCAAAGAATGTAGGGCCCCAACAAAGAATGCTCTGAAAGCCATTCTAGAGCCTTCCAGGAAAACCACAGCCAGCAATCCACCACTTGCAGTGTGTGTGGGTGGGCTTCTGATTCTCCCTCTCTTCCCTGGCATCCCTAAGCTCCCACCAAATCCCAGGTCCAATCAAAAGGAGGTTCAGGGTCAGGTAAAAGTTAACTGCTGGAGATGTAGAGGACAAGCCACCTGCCTGAAAATCTCTAAGGAAAACACTGAGGAGCCTGCTTCTGACTGCCATCAGACCTCCCTTCAAACTCCATCTCCTGAAGGACTGGGGCTTGTGACTCACCACAGATGGGCCACCCAGAGGGAAGAGGCTGTGGGATTAGCTTCAGCATGTCCTCTCCAACCAAAATAGTATTAGTGTCCTATTGCTGCTATAACAAATTACCTCCAACTTAGAGGCTTAAAACAACACAGACTTATTATCTTACAGTTCTGATAGTCAGAAGTCTAAAGTAGGTCTATGGGGCTGCAGTCCCTATGGAGTTTCCAGGAAAGACCTAATTCCCTTGCCCTTTCAGTCCTCCCCCCCGACCCCCAGCACCCAGAGCATATGGAAATTCCCACGTGAGAGGTCAAACCCATGCCTCAACAGCAACCCGAGCCACTACAGAGACACCGGATCCTTAACCCACTGAACCACAACAGGAATTCCCACACTTTCAGCTTTCAAAGGCAGCCTACATTTTTTGGTTCACTGCCTCCTTCCTCTATCTTCAAAGCTAGCGTCTTCAAATCTCTTTCTCTCTGTCCCTCTGCTTCTGTCATCACATCACCTTCTCTCTGACTCTGACTCCTCTGCACACCTCTTATAAACACCCATATGTTTGCATTGAGCCCTTTGGTAATCCAGGATAATCTCCCTATCTCAAAATCCTTAATTTGATCACATGTGCAAAGTCTTTTTTGCCACATGAGGTAACTTTCAGATGTTCCAAAGATTAGGATGTGGACATCTTTAAGAATTATCATTCAGCCTACCTCAATGACTCTATACCAATCTGACAATAATAATAAAAGTATCAGCCATTGAGTGTTTACTATGTGAAATAAATACAGATATGGAGATAGAGCTAAAGATAATTATATATATGGATATGCATTTAGATTGATAGAGGATTTTGTATATATATGTATATATATATATACACATATATATACATATGTATATATGTAGATATATAATCATCTATATGTATAAATGTGAAATCATCTATCATAATATAAATCTCCAGAGCCAATGCTCTTTACTCCATTGTCTCCCATTTCTGGTCCATGTTTTAACAAGAAACTCAGATTATTATTCTTTCCTCTTCTTTTCTTGTTTTCTTTTCCTTTCTTTCTTTTGTTTTGTGTCACACTCACAACATACAGTAGTTCCCAGGCTAGGGATAGAAACCATGCCACAGCTGTAACCAGAGCAACAGCAGTGACAATGCCAGATCCTTAACCCACTGAGCCATGAGGGAACTCTCTATGAATTCTTGTGTATAATAGCTTCAACCTCTTTTTTTTCCTCTCTAGTTAGGACTAACCGTATTTGTGATTGGAACGACTAAGAATGGGTTAATTCTCAGTTGGCTGTGTCTACAGAAAACACATAAAATTATCCATTTTTCTCTGTAAATGAAACTGTGTTGTTTATCCATAGTGTCCTGTTTCTTTTCCTGCTTTACCTTTCTCAGTGTTTTACTTTTCCTTATTCTCAATCTCAGTGGAGGTTGCATTTCCAAGTAGAATTATTCACCAGCCTAAAATCTTTCCTTCATTTTTTTGAAATCTGATTTTTCAAATAACCCATCACAAATTATCAAGCATCCTGAAAAGTGAGGTCCAGAAATATGACAGTAAAGGAAACAAAAGTGGAGCTGAAAAGTATAAATATATCAAACCGTGGTTTAAAAATAAAATAAAATAGAAATCAGTATCCCATGAAAGAAAAGTGAATGAAGATTTATTTTAACAATGTCACCTGGACTGCACCCATGCTCAGCATTCTTCAGCAAAGTTTATTTTTAAATATTTGAATGTGTGTATTAAAACAGAATAATTTTTAGAAGACAGAACCCCTTTCTCAGAGATGATCCTTAAATGGCAATAGCTGATCTGTTTGTAAGTATGTCTCCGTGATTGTTAATATTGCTCTGTTGAGCCTGTTATTGAGGACAAGAAAGAAATATGCTCCTGATTTTTACATGTGTCTGACATTGCCAAGTCATGGGCTTTGGGGATTCCTGCTCATACTGTATAGACTTCTTTTATTAATGTCTTCTCAACAAATGTTTCCTGAGTATTTATCTACGAGCATGACCATATTTAAAATCTGGATCATGGATAAATGATTTCAAATGAAATTGGGAAAAAACAGAGCAAGAGGAGCAGGAAGGCAATGAATCAAGTGTTGGGACTTAAAGCCCAAGATGGTATCCTGGACCAGGTAAGCACAACAACAAAAGCCCTGCTAAGTACGTCCTGGTGGTTTGACTGACCTCCTACCCCTGGCTGCCCAGCCTTGCCTCATTTGGACCTTCCTCCCCTCCACCTTCCATAGCAAGGCCCATAGCAGGACCACCATAGGTTTGTACCATAAATAATAGAAATGTCTGTTTATATTATGAATTATCATAATTGAGAAATAGGTTCTTCAAATTTTGATCTTAAATAATACTTGAAAGTTTGGAATAGATTTATTCATCAGAGGATTAGGTAAGAAATGAACATTTTAAAGATTTTAAAAGGAATGTCTGTGTTGTTTCAAAATTCCTCATGAAATGCTATCTTTTTACTTGAATCTTTTGATACTGATTTTCCTGAGACACGCTTGCATTCCTCCAACGTACTCTAAAGTCAGAATTATTGTTTCAAAATGCAAATCTGAGAATATCTTTCCTTCCACCCCACCTCTCTCTCTCTCTCTCTCTCTCACACACACACACACACACACACACACACACACACACACAGTGTTCACTGTTCACCTAGTTTACCTCCACCTTCTCCTCATCTCTCGACCTCAGTTCAGATCAACACTTCCTCTGAGAAGCCTTCCAAGATTCCTTAAACTGGGTCAGGACCCCTGACATGTGCTTACATCTCCAGGTGTTCCATGGTGTCTGGCACAGGGCAGGCAAGTGAGAAATATTTTAACACAAGTAAATTAGCAAACAAATTCTTCATTGATTCAGATTTATCACCAGCAAGTCAGACACAGGGTCCTGGTTTTTAGCCCTGTGAGTGAATTGGGAAGGGGCTGAAGAATGAAGATTTCCCAAGATAACTAGAAAGAATGTTAGAGGAATTCAAAGGTAGATTTGGATTTGCCCATGAAAAAGAGGTTATCTGAGGTGAAAGTCACTCCTTGAACTTGGAGTGACCCAGAAAAAAAACAGAAGGCAGGGGAGGGGCAGGTCGAGCTGCTACTAGCTGAAGTTTTAGGAAAAGTAAAGCAATCAAGGAAAGGGAAAAGTAAGCAGAAGCAACCAACACTGTATAATTTTTAAAATATATTTCAAATCTTGCTCCCAGAGGTTTTAAATAATTCTTCCAAAGCTCATACCATACAGTAAAATAAAATATACTCAAGTGAATGATAAAAATGAGGAAAAAAATTGTATATATGGGATTTGCAAAAAGTCTCTGCAGAAAGTTTATAAAGCCTTTAGCCATTACTTTAATTTGGAAATGGAAACTATTCGTTGACTTTTGAAGAAGCTGTCTACAAATTTTATGGGAGTCCTTATTAATAGATACCATTTACATAAAAATTGTAGGTTTGAATGTGGTTTTGTTTTGGCTCGGTTTTTGGCTGAGCCCAAGGCATGCAGAAGTTCCCAGGCCAGGGATTAAACCTGCACCATAGCAGCAACCTGAGCTGTGCAGTGACAATGCCAGATCCTTAACCTACTGCACCACAAGAGAACTCTTGTTTGAATGTGTTTTAAAAGTATGGAAATGATCTAGTAGGTTACACACCAGGTACAACTATAGTCACTTCTGGAGAAAGATGGGGTGAGAACTGGGCTGTGAAAAGGTTTTATTTTTTGCCGTAAATATGTCTGAACTTTTTACAATTAGCTTACATTCATGTATGACATCTGTAATTTAAAATAATAATAATGATAATAATCATAAAGGCTCTATAAGAAATCAATACTATCCAATATTAGATATTGACAGGTATTCTATTATATATGTACCTAAGTCATTCACTGAGATCAAATAACAACATTCAGAGCACTTTTCAGTGTTTAGAATATTTATACCTATTATTGTATAGCAGCCTCTCACTAGTTCTCTGAAGCAGGAAGGGACAGGCAAGGAAGACCCTTATTTACTACCCGCCTTTGAAAAATGAAAAAATAGAAGCAGAGAGAAGCACAGGGTGACCAGTCCTGGCCATGAGTTGGCAAGCAGCAGTTTTCAAAGGAACCCAGGGCTTCTGATTATTTTTCTGTGTGCTTCTTTCCTTTTGTTCTTGGTTCACTGTATGGCTGGAAGTCTTTGCATTTTAAAGCTGAAATCAGGAAAAACCTTTTGACTGATGCCTTTGATCGCTTGTAAAAATACTTTATTGTTAACTATCCTATAACTTCTGAATTATGCTACATAAATGGTTTAAGCGTTTCTCATTATTGCAGAAGAGGAAAATTTACTGCTTTCATTTAAAGCCCGAGAACTCTCTAAAGAAAAGTTGCAGTAGCCTAATGTCTTTATTATATTCTTGCCCTTAGAGATAATGTCTTGAAAACCCTATTGGGCTCATACAACAGTGTTCAGAGGAAGGGGTTTCTTGCTTCAGAAAGTGACAACGCGTCTAGCAGCCTTACCGATAATCTGAATAAATCATATTTTAGCTTATGTGCCTCCTTAATAGTCTAGGGCAGCTCCGTTTACCTTCAAGATAGACACTTGCCTGGCCGTCTGCATTCTGTGGATCTTCTGGTACCTTCGTCAGTCAAGGCACTGAGTATAGCCTTTCTTTTCCCTGTGGCAGCTTGTCTGCAAACATAACAACAGTCATCCCATTTCTGCTCCCGCATGCACCACTTCCATGCAGAGGTGGAATCTATTTTCCCTCCCTTTGAGCTGGGCTGGACTTTGTGACTTGCTTTGATCAACAGAATGCAATGGAAGTGACATCTTGCCAGTTTCAGGCTTGGGTCTCAAGAGCTGGCAGGTCCACCTTTGCCCTCTTGGTTCCAGTCCCTATTTAAGAAACTCAGACTAGATTGTTGACCGACTGAGGCCCCACCAACTCATGGAATAATGAGAAATAATAAAATTATTGTTGTTTTAAGCTACTGAGTTTCAAAGCAGTTTGTTACACAGCAACACAGAACTCAGACATGAAACATTCTCTTTTTTTACTACCGTGCCCCACCCTCACCAACTTAGAACCTCTCTGACTATCTCTTCTGCTTATTTTCTGTACCATCATTTCTGGATGAGGATAAGGGTATGTTGTTCTCATGAACTTACTCTGAGCTGGGCACTGTGTGAGCCTTTGGCAACACGGGGATGACTAAAGCATAGGCCCTGCTTCGTGTGATCCTTACATCAGTGGAAGAGACGCGTGCAGAAAAGTAAACCTTCTCACTTACACCTGCCCCTCCCAGTCTGTGAGCCCAAGGTTCTACTCTGGGTTAACTCTAAAGTCCATTCTCAGAGTCTCTGAGACTCACCCAAGTGGGCAGTAGAGAAAGTAACCAAGTCAACTAAGCTCATTCAAAAATGATACATTTGGAGTTCCTGTTGTGGCTCAGTGGTGACAAACCTGACTAGTATCCATGAAGACATGGGTTCAATCCCTGATCTTGCTCAGGGGGACAAGGATATGGCATTTCTGTGGCTGTGGCATAGGCCAGAAGCTGCAGCTCCAATTCGACCCCTAGCCTGGGAACTTCCATATATGAAGCAGGTGCGGCCCTAAAAAGACCAAAAAAAAAAAGTACCTCTTTTAGATAGAGAGGTATCTTGTTATTAGGAATCTAATATGTGAAAGTTAAATCTTAACAAAACAGATAAATAAAAGGGATAATTATTTCATAAAACTGGATCTCTCATTTACAGATAAATTCCTTTAAATTACCTGTTACCTAATTGAGAAGACACTGGGTAGTACAGGGGAAGAATTCTGACTTGGAAATCAGGAAACCTGAATACAAATACTAACTCTATTCCTAAGTCATAGTCATTTAGACAAATCACTTAACATTTCTCTCTCTTTATCTTAAAATACCAGGAAGTTTGACTCAATGATTTCTAAGATGCTTTCCAGTCCGAGTCTCTGACTGCAAGTAATTTTAGAGAAATGAGTGTGAGAGAGGCAGAAAATATTATCATAAAATGTTAATAAGCTCCATAGACAAACTGAAGCTAAACTGTAATGCAAAGCATCCCTGGGATAAAATCAAATCCAGGTGAAAGCAGGACCATATCTTTTGAGGCCATTTCCCCATGATACACTCCTTTATTTTGAAGAGGCAGAGACAGAAAATGAGGATTTAACAAGCAGACTTGAGATTGAGAGAGGAAGAGTTTCGGCTCCAAGGAACACAGGATGTAGAAGCAAGCAGAAGTGCCTGCCATTAAGCAGATCATCATAATTGGTCATTAAAGGAAATGTAACAATTTCAATGCCCAGGCTAGCAAAGCTAAACACAACAGAGTCTGGACTTCCTCCATAGACAGTGGAAGATGATGAAGACTTTTTTGAATAGAGGAGACAGACTCTCAGACTAGCATGTCTTCCTCCTCCCTAGCCCTCTCCATGCAGCCAGCCACATACCTAAGCACTATGCAGAAGAACATGTATAAGCCTGCTGGACAACAATGCCTTTCCCAGGGCTTGTCCACCCTCTGCTCCTCACCATAAGGACTTCTGAGTCCAATCCCCAGACTGCAGCTTTCAATACCTGTCTTGTCTCTCTTCATCTCAGAGACTGACCTGGATACCTTCCTCTAGTCCCTGCTTCCTCCTGGACTTCCACAGGACTTGATGACAGTATCCCAGAAACTTTGGGTGATATGGTTTCTCTGCTAGACTCAGATCCTCAGGATCCACACAAGGAAGACTGTTTCACATCTTGTGTGAAAATAGAATAATCCTGGTCAGGAGAGGTCAGTGAAGATCACTGGTTTTTGTTTTTTGCTTTTTTCATTTTTTAGACGGAGGCTCAGAAACACAGGAGTAGAGATTGAAGATGGGTTTGAAGTGGACAAGCCAGACCCTAAAGTCAAGGATATGTTGGTTATTAAGAATCACTGTTTTGAAGTCTAAGACGGAAGGTGTCTATTCAAGCAGAGACAGAAGTGGTCATCAGGAGAAGCTGATCAGGCAGATGGGGATTAATAAATCTGGCACTCAATATTAGGTAGCCTGGAGTTTAGGGATAGGAAATCCTGGCACTAAAGGAAGAAGGATAAAGCAAAAACATAACTATAAAGGAACTACCTTTTAAATACATATAGCTTTTACATCTTTTAAATCATCTTCATATGTATGCTTTCCTTTGTCTTGACCAAAAACCTGTGGGATAAATAGAGCAGTGGCTATTGTTCCCATTTGACAGAAGGCTCTGAAAGACAGGAAGAAACACTGAGACTTTTGACAGAGGAGTTATCGGAGGTCACTCTGAATGGTGAGCATGAGAAAAAGCTGACAACCATGTAAGAAGATTCACCCTTAAATGCCTGATGCCTTTGATCTTCTAATATATTAACACCTGGCTACCAGAGGAATCTCTCTCAGTTGACCATGTTATTCCTCTGCCTGTACTGATCCATTGATTCCCCCAGGCCTAGTTGAGCTCCCTCTCAGGAAAAATAGGCCCTCCTTGATCTATCCCTACCCACCTCTCCATTCTTATCTGCCCAAATTGCTGCCCTTCGCCCCCACTCTATGCTTTAAACAACTTAGCTTTCACTGCACTTATTGCACTAAAATAATCCTGTACGTTTTCTTGATATAGTTCCCTTGCCCAAAATGCCCTTCCTCACTCTACACCATTCTTTGCCTTGTCTCTTACACACTAAACTTGATTGGTGTCATCTTACCCAGGAACCAACATGCCAAGTTCAGTAACTATCTCTGTGCTCTCCTAGCATTCTTTTCTTGGTTTGTATTCATGAATATGTTTGCATCTTTCTTGTGTATCTATTTTCCTGGAGGTAGGAGACTGAATTTTTTACCTTTTTTTTTTTTTTTTTACATTTACATTTGTGAGTCCAGCAAAGTGACAGGAACATATTAGGTGCTTAATAAATATTTGATACACCAAAATAATTTCCAGTGAAAATGGATTTGCCAAGTCCCAGTGGCCTACATGAATGTAGGCACTCATTTACTCATTCAACAATAGAATACCTGCTAAACATTTATATCCTATTTATCCAGCATTCCTGACCTCTCTGCTATTTAGATATACTATAACTTCTTATAATGCCTCAGATTCAGTTACACTCAGAAGCACACTGTCATGTGAACCACAGTGTCTGGCTTATGTAAAATAACTGGGAAGAGAAAAAAGTAAGATAGCTCAGGTCCCCATGAATTTACAATCTGACTTGACTATACACATCTGCAATATTTGGCAATACATATATTTTTTAAAAAATACCTTTAAGCAACTGTAAATTAATAAAACACAAACTGAATATCTAAATGTATAGAGAACTTGGGGAGAAAAAAAAGAGATCAGAGCTGGGTGAATTTAATGAGAACCAGATGCAGACAGTAATAAACATTGTCTTTAATTTAATGACTCGGTGAACATAAATGGCTTTTAAGAGAAAGAGAGAAAGAAAGAAAGAAACAAACAAACAAAAGAAAGAAAGGGAGGGGGAGATGGAGAAGGAGAGGGAGAGGGAGAGAGAGAGAGACAGACAGAAAGAAAAAGAAAGAAAGGAAGGAAGGAAGGAAGGAAGAAAAAAGGAAAAAAGAAAAAAGAAAAAGGAAAGGGAAGGAAGGAAGAAGGGAGGGAGGGAGGGAAGGACGGAAGGAAGGGAGAAAGGAAGAGAAAGAAATGTTATTTCCATTAAAGTAAGGACATGAGCAAAAGCAAGAAGATAAAGGCTCTATTGAGAAAACAGCAACCCCATTTCCTTGGCAGAACTACAGGATCTGAGTAGGATACGGGAATATGCAACATGCAAGACCTGCACAAAATAAATCTATGAAGCCGAAATGAGTCTTTAGGGCCAACTGTGGTAGAGAATCTCAAAATCAATTCCTTCCTCCCTTCTTTCCCCAGGGTGGGGCTGGGGGTCAGCTGTTCCTCTTGTTCTGAAGCAGAGACTATTCACCTACCCCTTGAAATGCAGGATAGTCTTGTCACTTGCTTTGACCAACAGAATAGGGTGGAAGCAACTCTGGGCTAATTCCAACAGAGGCTTGGAAGCTTCCACTTTTTTTCTTAGGAGCCAACAACTATGTTATAGAGAAACTCAGGCTTCATTATTGAATAATGAGAGGCCATATGGAGAGAAACCTGGAGGAAAAAACACTGTCTTGGAAGCATGGTCCAGTCTCCAGATAAATGAAATTGCTAGGTGACCTCAGCTAAACCAGAATCAGAAGAACAACCAGCAAGCCTAGGCCACCAACAGAATTGTGAGAAGTAATAAGTTGCTGTTGTGTTGACTAATTAAGTTTTGGGGTGCTCTTTCTTACACAGCAATTAATAACTGAAACATCAGCCCATTCCTTTTGCCTCCTCATACCTACCCAACTTCAGACATACTGTGCCTTCATGCTGTATAATAATAATAATAATAAGTAGTAGTAGTAGTAGTAGTAGTAGTAGTCGTAGTTGTAGTAGTCTAAACTTCATAATTTACTGTTATGCCAGACATCACATTAAGTGTTCTACAAGAATAACTTTATTTGCAGAATAA
Source organism: Catagonus wagneri (assembly GCA_004024745.2). NCBI lineage: Eukaryota > Metazoa > Chordata > Mammalia > Artiodactyla > Tayassuidae > Catagonus > Catagonus wagneri. Next base: position 21,809,902 of record PVHT021183518.1, on the reverse strand, counting down.
TCCTAACGGATTGTATAGTGAGTTGAACGGTGCTCCCCAATCCCCATCCCTACCCTGCCCCACAAAACAAAATAAAAAAAGATACATCCCTAAAAATTGTGAATGTGATCTCATTTGGAAAAAGGGTCTTTATAGATATAATTGAGCAAAGGATATCAAGATGAGATTACACTGGATTATCTGAGTGGTCCCTAAATCCAATAAAAAGTGTCCTTAGAACTGACAGAAGAGAAGATACAGGCAGAGAGGAAGCCATGTGAAGACCAAGGCAGGGGCTGGAATGAGAAGTCACAAGTGAAGAATGCTCTTAGCTACCAGAAGCTGGAAGAGGCAGAGAGTGGAATCGCCTCTCGTGCTTCTGGAGGAAGCATGGTCTTGCTGACACCCTGATTTCAGACTTCTGCTCTCCAGAACTGTGAGAGAAAACAGTTCTATTGTTTTAATCCAAGTTTGTGGTAATTTGTTACAGCAGTTCTAGAAAACTAAAACAGATGGGTTCTATTTTTTTTATTATTACTATTTTTTAGAGATGGGTTCTATTTTTATCCCCATTTTATAGATGAGAAGACTAAGCTCCTTACTGAGAAGATTAATAACTTGACCAAAGTCACATGGTAATAGGCAGAAGGGTCAGGCTGGAATGTAGGCAACCTGAAGTTCTCCAATATCTACTTATCTTGGACCATTCTCACCTCCTTGCACACTGTATCTATCTTTCCAGCATCCTTGTATCAGAAATACTCTGCTTGCAGCGAAGTGTCAGAAAACAGTTAATAATTCATTCACACTCTCTTATTAATTCTCAATACCAGTTTAATGCTTGAACCCTCCTGGGACATGGTAGTAATTATATTTTATTGGAAGAAAGAACAGAGGCCGCTGGAATGCAATGCAAATAGTGAAGCTTTAAGTTTCAACTACAGGCAGATGGTGGAGATATTTAGCAACCAAAAATATTGCCTTTGTGTCTCTTAAGTTACTAAGTAACATTAGGTAAGATATGGGAGAAATTCAGCATTCTCTAAGCTGCAAGTTCTTAAAGGGTAGCATTCAGGTTTAATAGACAGGTATTTCTGCTATAATGCAATATATACATAGCTGAAAGACCTGAGGTCTACCAAAATTATGGACAAGAACATAACAGAGATCATGGGACCAGCTAGGAAATTTGGGTTGTAGGGAATGACACTGAGGTGAGTTCCCTGGATTTTCTTTTTACTTCATATATCCCAGACTTAGAGGTGAAGAAGCTCCCAGTCCCAGAAATCCAATGAGTATAGACCAAAAAAAAGCCTCAAACAAAAGTCTACTCTTTTCAGCCAAAGAACCAGGAAAGGAAAAGCCTCAGAAGACAGAAATTAAAAATACAATTTACAATTGTTCATATAAAAAGAAACATAAATATAGCAAAACATGTATAGAACTTGTGTGCTGAAATCTACAAAATGAAAGGAACCAAACAAAATCTAAACCAGTGGTAAGACATACCCTGTTCATTAATTGGAAGTCTCAATAGAGAGTACAGATTTTAATTCTTCCCAGGTTAATACACAAGCTTAACACAATTTCTATCAAAATCCTGGCAAGGTTTTTTTTTTTTTTTGTAGATATACATAAGATTATTCTAAAATTGATATAGAAAGGTAAAGAAACTAGAATAGCCGAAACAGTTTTAAAAAAGAAAAAAATAGGAGGGATCAGTCTACCTAATTTCAAGCTATGTAATCATAGCCACAGTAACCAAAACCATGTGGTAGTGATAAATAGACAGACACATAAATCAATGGAACACAGTAAAGAACCCAGAAACAGACCTGCACAAATAAGCCCAACTGATTTTTGATGAAAATATAAAAACAATTCAATGGAAGAAGAATACAGTCTTTTCAACAAATGGTGCTAGAGCACTTGGTCGTCTATCAGCAAAAAAAAAAAAAAGAAGAAAGAAAGAAAGAAAAAAGAAAAATAAAATTTGACATAAACCTCAGATCTTATACAAAAATTAGCTAAAAATGGGTCACAGACCTAAATGTCAAATGTAAAACTATAAAACTTCTATATTAAGAAAACACAGAAAATCTTTGGAATGTAGGGAAAGAGTTCTCAGATACGACTCTAAAACACAACCCAGAAAAGAAAAAATTAATTGAACTTCAAAGAAATTTAAAATATGTTCTCTATGAAAGAGTGTTGAGGGGTGAAAAAACAACAGCTACAAACTAGAGTGGGAGAAAAAAAAACATGCAATTAGAAAATGGACAAAAGACATGAAGAGCAATTTAACTGAAGACATATAAGATGGCAAATAAACACATGAAAAGATGTTCAATATCATTGGACATTAGGGAAATTCAAAATAAACCACAATGAGATACCAATAAGCACCTCTCAGAATGACTGAAACAAAAATTAGTGACAACACCAAATGTCAGTAAGAATGCTGAAAAACTGGATCACTGATAGTAATGTAAAACAGTACAACCACTATAGAAAACAATTTGGCAGGTTTTTTTTCTTTTTTTTTAAACCAGACATACCACTCTCACACAAGCCAGCAACTGTAGTCTTAGACATTTATTCCAGAAAAATGAAGACTTAGGTTCACACAAAAGCCTATACATAAATGTTTATAGCAGTTCCATTCATAATAGTCAAAAATTAGAAACAACCCAGGTTCCCTTCAAACTTAAGCAATTTGTGGTACATCTATACTATGGAATACTACTCAGCAATTAAAAGGAATAAATTAAACACACAAAATTTACACATACAACTTGGATGAATATCCAGAAAATTATGCCATGTGAAAAAAAAGCCAGTCCCAAAAGGTGGCATATTATATGCATCCATCTATATAACAGTCTTATAATAACAAAATTATGGAACTAGAGAACAGATTAGTGTTTACAGGGATTAAGGGGAAAGGGAGAGGGAAGTGGGTGTGGCTGTAAAGGGCAACATGAGGTATCCTCATGATGACGGAAGCACTCTATATCTTCACTCTATTAACAATCACTACCCAGCTGAGACATTGTATTATGGTTTTTGCGAGATGTTACTGCTGGGGGAAACTAGGTAAATGGCACAAAGAATTTCTCTGTATTATTTCCACAATTGCATGTTAAAAAAAATACAGCAAGATAAAGAACATTTCCAATATTAAACCCTTCCCTGTCAGAGCATGTAACCAAATATGGGAAGAGCAAACACGCAGAGACTGTGCACCATACTAGTTTGTTTCAATCAGCTGTGATGGTGCCCTTTGTGTTCAAAACTATTATCTAGTAGCACATAATGTTAATATATGGAAAACACATAAACCAACATGAGTTCTGCGTTATTCTGCTATCATTCTTTTATTTATCATTATATATCAGCTTATTCGTATTACTATTATCAGCTCATTGGCAGAACTATGTCGTTACAAGGGATTGTGTTTCTTTATTACCAAGTGACTATGCTGGCATAAAGTAAGTAAACAATATTAGGGGGTAAATCTGAATGAATGAATGAACTGAAGCCAGAAGTATGTGGATGAAATTGGAAAGTCATGTGTGAAGAAGCTTCAGGTAGCAGCTAATAATATCTAAGATTGAGACAGAAAATGTAAAAGTCATCCAGCTTTTTGTTAAAGTCTAATTAGAGTTAATGAAGGTCTGAATAGGGCTAAATCTGTAGGACTTTACATAAAAAGGAACCAGCAAAATTAATAAGGGATTGGGCATCAAAAAGGGCCCTAAGTTTGTTTTTTGTTTTGTTTTGTTTTTAAGGAAACAAGGAAAAGCCAAGTGGTTCTCTTGAAAGCCATGAAAAAGAAATCTATGGACTATTTTTAGAAGAGAAACATCTGAGTTTATTTAAATAATTAAATACAATGTGTAAAGACATTCAAATAACAATGTCTTGTAGACAAAGATGCAGGATGATAGAGGAGGCATGAGATAAAAGTCACAAACAGTGGTATTAGTGGGTGCTAGAGGTTAGGAAAAGCTCCTAAGGCAATGGGTCATCACCCTAGATATGGGGTATGGACTGTGGTACTGGAATAGGGTTCAGTCCCCCTAACCAACAATAAGAGATTTCTATGGAGCTGAACTTTTGTGTGAAGATAAATTACTTCATTTGCAAAAGCCAGAGGAATAGATGGGGCAAAATCCAATAGAAACTTAAATCAGCATTTCAAATGCAATACAAATGAAGCCAAATACCCCCACTTTCCCCTCACCAAGTCTCCTGCCTAATTATATGATATGGTTGGAAGCATTGCCAAAGCCTTGTTCTAATTTCGCAGTGGCCACACTATCTCAGGCTCAGCTTCCTCTCCCCACACCCAAAACTGTTAACTCTTACTTCTTCAGCTATCCCATCTCAAAAACAAATCCTTTAAGACCTCCACAGCTACAGAAAAATTCCTCATCTAAGTGTAACACCTAAACCACCACAAATCCTTCCACGTGTTCTCTAGATAGTTTCACAGAATTCTGCTTTTGCTGGAATATTCTGCCAAAAATCCCAACTTGCCTAGTAATGAAATAAAGAGGCAGTGTTTTTGTTGCCAACACTCTCACAACAAGATTATTTTAACACAGTTTAATTAATAGAAAGCAAAACACAATAAATAGCATCCATAAATGGCAAAAGGAAATGGCAATTCCCAATCCTGCCCAGATCTTTATAGATGCATTTTTTCCCCCACCTCACCATAGTGACTGATGGGGTGAAAAGATTTCCTGACTTGGCTTCCCCATTGGCTTCTGTTAAGGGTCCTGTGATGGGTCCTTCCTGGCTCCCACCTTGTCCTTTGATGTTCAATCCTTCGAGAATATAGGTATAGCATTTCTGAGAAAGCCTCAGCCACCTATATACAGCTACCTAGGATCCTGAGAAATCTTCCAACATTTACACATTTGATTTGTGTAATCCCAGCAGACACTTCCCCCACTAAAAGTCACTCCAATTCTCATCTGCTTTTGTAGTGATCCAGCACTGTAGCTTGCCTCTCCCAGTTCTACCTTAAGCCTCTGGCTACTACTCACTGCTAGTACACCACCTAGATCGTTAGGGGCATGGTCCCTTCTCTAGAGGGGATGCTGTCATACTGACCTCAGCAGAAGGTTACATGTTCCTCTGCTGTCACATTCCTTAATTCACCTCATTCTATCAACAACACAAGGTTGTTGGACTTGACCAAGGGTTGGGAGATAGAGATAATGATAATTTTTAATATTAAAAATGATCCTAAACATCGTTATTCCTGGATATACGAAAAAAAAATTAAAGAGCAAGTTAAATTCTTCTCATAGATCCTCTCATGTGGTCATCTAGTTCTTAGCCTTGCTCCCTTGTCCCTCCTCAGTAACAGAAAAAGAACATTCTTAAATCCATCATGTTGCAAATTTCTACCTTCCTCTAGGAAATTTTATCCCTCTCCTTAAGGAGGTTAATCTGATCCTAAAATATGATCCTCCACTTCCAATTAGGGCAACCCATGAGACTTATTAGCTCAAAGTAAGATCCCCCCAAAGACTGAGTTCAATCTGGAACAACAGTCTGGACTTTCAGCCAGACAACACACACACCCATCCTTCCCAGTATAGTTAGAAATCTCTTTTAAAGAAGAGAAACATTTTCCTAAAGGCAACAAGATTTGCAAATCTTGCCCCAGGTCACAAAGGATATAGCATTTTTGTGCTATTGAGTAAGAGATATCAGTCCTCCTTTCTCAATATCCTGTTTCCAGACTTTGTCCAGGCTTTTCCCTTTGTAAACCAGCCAGCCAACCAGCCAAACAACCAACCAACAAACCAACCAACCAGGAAACCCATTACAGCACACTTGAGAATAGTGTAAGCAATCAACTTATTACTTAATCAACAAGCTACTTAATTGCTTCCATTACCTTGGACCAAATCCTATTCCTCCCATTCTAGTGCAGTGCTCCTTGGTAACCTCAGGTTCCAGGCCTCCTCCTTGTAGAGACCAAAATCCATAAATGCTCAAGTCCCTTATTCAAAATGGTGTAGTACTTGCTTATAAAATATAGACATCCTCCTGTATACTTTAAATTATCTCTAGATTACTTTACTACCTAATACAATGTAAATGCTATGTAAATAGTTGCCAGGGTGGCAAATTCAAGTTTTGCTTTTGGAACCTTTTGACACTTTTTACTAATATATTTGATCCATGGTTGGTTGAATCTGTGGAGGCAGAACTTGCAGATATGGAGAGCCAGGTGTATTGAAATAGGGCAAAGACTAACACAGAGATGCATAGTGCACCAAAGCCATCAGCTTTTTCTCTGCAGGATTGTTTTTTCCTTATTTCCCTGGGATGGAGTAATATTTAGCTTCCCTGCAAGGCTCTTTCCCATTAGTCTTAAGACCTGATTTCCTTTCTGGGTGGTACCCTGTTCCTCATTATTGAGACTCCGTGGCTAATCTGTCAGCTCACTGGTATACACCTAGTTAGAGTTGAGTTACATAAACTTTATTAATATAGCTTTTTCTTTAATACATTTCTCTAAAACTGAGCTTTCTCTACCCAAAGCCATTCAAAATCATCTTCTGCCAAAATCATCTTCTGTCTCTCACATTATATATAAATCCCTAACTTTCATAATCTGCATTCTCTAAATCCATTTATTCCCACTTGCTTGTCAGATTTTACTCTCATCTTCAGATTAATTCCAATTTCTTCCAACCCCTCTGCACACATCTCTTTTTGTGCTGGGGATTTCTCTTTTCCTGCTCTTTTCTACTTCCTATCTGCACAATTTTTTTTCAAGCTACTTGACCTCTCTGGAAAATACCTTCTCACTTCTCATCTGACAAACCAGCTCGCTCTCTCTCTATTAAAATGTGGGAAATTTCCCAATCACCCCTACATGCCCTAGAACCACTGGTGACAGACTCACTACTGCTGTCAGGAGATAGTTCTACAGGGTTCAAAATAAACACTCCTTAACTGATCAGGGCCTTGATGATTATGTTGCAAGGGCATAATATATGCATTATTCCAGCCACCGTATAAACTAGAAATGTACTCCAGTGACATTATTAATTAAACAGCCTTTGTGGGATAAACCAAGAATTTAACCATTTTTTAAGATTATCTCTTTGGGAAAACAGGATTCCATTCCAAGTAATGACAAACTTTTGAACACAACTGGTTCACACATGGCATCCAAAGACTTTGTCATAATTTGCCATCCACGTTCAAGCTTCATCTGATGCAGGAAACAGCAGCTTTTCTATTTCAAAGACAAGGATAGACCCAGAAAAAATGCACTGCTACAAAACAGAGGAAGCCCACTTGCTGAGGATAATATCAATAAAGCATTTACTTCTATATATTTTTACCTTTTTATCACATCTAATTTTCAAAACCATCCTTAAGATGTTTAGAGCAAAAAGCACAGATCTGAGCAAAGAGCAAACTATTTGGAGACAGGGGACCTAGGTTAAGGCCTGACTCTGCTGTCTAGCAGACACCTTGTTGGCCAAGGCACTTAATGCTTCTGAGCCTTAGTTTCCCTAAAAGTAAAGCAACAGTAGTAACAACAATATTCTTCCTGTCAAATGTCATTATTCTTCAGTAGGGCATGTCATCAGAACAATTTGTGAGCAGGGGTGGAGCTACTGGGACAGGTAGGGTGACCACAGAAGTTCAAACAGGCAGTAAGGCATAGAAAATGAGGAAATGAAGCAGTGCCCAGACAAAGTGCAGCAAACGCGTAGTTAGAAGGCAGAAGTAGCAGGATGTCCTCACTTGTGGTCAAAACCTGGTGAACAAAACTAAGTGGGTGATATTGACCATCCCAGTATTTCACAGAGGTCTTTACCAAAGCCAGGTTCTATCCCTTGGGACGAGAACCCAGCATTTTAAATCATAGGAAGATGGACTATACACTCAGGATGTAAATCCAAGGGAAACCCAGTTCTATAAAATGACAGGGACAGTTGACACTTGGAAACAGGTGGCAAACTGTAATGACACTGCTGAGTGGCTTAACCAGGATTCAAGACAAATAAAGAATTCTAGTGAGCATCCCTGAGACGCCATGCCCAGCAGCAAAAGAACTTTGGCCCACTAAAGCTCATACATTATCAGGGCAAGGTATAGGTTATAGGAATGTACATCGAGTGGGCAGAGTGTGGATTGACAAAAACAGTTTTCCAGTAGAATTAAGATTGACTTATCAGTTAGCTCAGCGGGTTGGGGCTTTGCGTGCTTGCCAGGCATTCAGTCCCAGAACAGGTGAGTCCCTATTGCTGTCATGAGGCCTCAGGCCTCCTCTCTTCTCCTGTTGATTACTCTGTAAAGTGCCACGGCGCTGTGGATATGGGGGGATGGCACCAGAGCTGATGCTCAACAAGTGTCAGAAAAGTGCATGGACAGAGGACTGAATAATGAATGCAACAAGTTAAAGTCCACGAACAAGAAGTGAAGATTCACACATAGGATTTTTTGCACAAGGAAGAGCCTGCATTTTTTCTCTCCTGCAAAGGAACTTTAAGGAAGGTGTCTCATTCCTGGTAATTAAGCCTGCAGACATCCTTAGGCCTCTGCTCTCTGCATTATGGCAGATAGAATGCAGCCCCCTGGATGCGTTGTAAGAGCTTTGTAGAAAAAGACAAACAAGCTTAGAAGATTCAATAAAAGATCAGGAGGAACAAATTCAGTGTTCCTGACTGAAGCTTGTCAAAAGCAGTAAACAAAAAATGTGTTGGCCAAAGAGAGTTAATCACTTGGTTAATACTTTAACATCCATTTGAAATTGATTCACTAGTCCTGATGTATCTCCTTTGCAGTGCATTTAAGGAGTGTAATAGAAGGTGGAATCCAAGGTGTTGTGATCTCGGCTTACCGGTGATTATGTGAGGAATGCGGACTAGATGGGTGAGGTCTGCCCTTGAGCCCTGCAAACCTGTGTGTGAGCCTCAGGAGTTCCCACCACAGGGAGAGGCACATGGACCTGCGTTTCCTGGGCACTCATCCCCAGCAAAGGGACCTACACATTTCCTAATTAGGTTATTTTCAATGTTCACAGGCTGGTGATGGATGAGATACTGAAGTGTAATCACAACTGATATTATTCACGTCCCAGGAATGTGCAGCCCAGGCTGCTCTGCTCGCTCCAGTAGGAAACAATGGTGTAACTGACAAGTAAGCTTTCTACATTTCAGATCCTGGTCTGGGTTTATTCCTTCTACTTGGTCATGATTGCAGAACAGTATCTAGAGAGAAGAAATAAACATGCTGTAAGTTCCATTTCCTTGTTGTTTGAAGTTCATCGAGTCATGTAAAGACTAGCACAGCCTGTCCAGAAATGGGGCCAACTGGGGCAGCCTCTGAATCTGCCTTGAGATGTTTAGTTGCCTAGAGGCCCAAGTAACCACAGAAAGGGCAATTACCTTTGTCAACAGGTATTGTGCCAGGCATTGTGCTGAAGTAAAAGGTGAAATAAGCTGCCTATTCTGAAATGGTTAGCAAATAAGGTGAAAAAGCCAGACAAAACGTGCCAGAAACTAACAAGTCAGATATATCTCAGGACTATGATAGAGGGAAAAAATCTTAATGACTCGCCAGAGCAAGGGAAGGTTAACTCTGACTAATGGGAGGAGGGCTACCAAAGGAGAGTCTTAAAGGATGAGTAAGAGTATATGGAGGAGGGGTGGGGTACATTCCAGGAGATAAGAAATGGGACAGAGCCATGGGCAAAGCAATAACACAGAAGAGGGACAGTAGCCCAGCTGACAGGACCCCAGAGCACTTTATTAGAGGCAGTGGGCCTTGAAGGACAGGGAGGTGCTTGTAGGATGAAGGACAAGAGGAGAGGTATTCTAGGAAAAGGCAACACTGCACACACAGAGCAGTGAAAGAACAGAACATGGCAGTTTTGAAGAGCACACGTAACTGTTTGGAAAACTGAGGAGGGTTTAGACGATGAGGTTGGAGAAGTAGGCAAGGGACAGGGCACAACAGATGTTTTTTTTAGCCACCCAAGTACTTAGTGTTTTACCCTGCTGGCTATGAGAAGTCACATGAAGTGGTTCAATCTATTTGATTTGGTGGATCTGGGGAGAAAATAGAGGTGGTGCCATGGTCAGTATTTAAACCAAGAGAAAGTCCTTTAACTACTGCTGTGCAGGGAAGTTACTTTCTTTGTCTTCTTGTGCTTTCTTAAGATAGTTGACCTGCCCATCTTCTTAGAGATGGTGACCACTAGGGTGTATATAATTTCTAGAAGATTCCAAACATTGCCAGACATGTACTTGCAGAGCAAAGGTGAGTAGGAGTTTCCTACAAAAATTTAAATTATCCGCTCACCTATTTATTGATACCTACAGGTTCAAGTTCACCAGGATTCTCTCAAGTAATCCATTTTCAAAAATGTCCAGAGCCAGCAGCATTTTGTATATTGAGGGTATATGGAAATATTTACTATAACTAAATTTAAAATTTACTTTTGTCTTGGAACTTCAGGTTCATGTCAGTAATGCAAATCAGTAGTGCAATCATCAACCCTTATCATTAATATGGAAAAAAAATAGAGTCCAATACTTTTATACACATATAATTGCCTATTTTTGCTGACTTAATTGTTTAACTTCCAATTTTCTGAAAGATTTTCACCTCTTTGTTTATGATGAGTTAAACTTTATTCAGTTCATTACTTAAAAAGTTAAATTTCCGAGCTCTAAATTACAGAGGAATGAGTTAAAGACAGAAGCCAGCTGTAAGAAAAATAATTAAGCCCAGGTCCTCTTTCCCAGTACTTTTTTTAAAAATAAACTTTTTTTATTTTAGAATAGTTATAGACTTACAGAAAAATTGCAAAGACAGTTCTCATATACCAAAATTGCAGAGAGTTCTCATATACCATTTTTCTATTAACATTTTACATTAATATAGTACATTTGTGACACTTTATGAACAAATGATGATAAAATTATTTTTAACTAAAGACTTTATTCTGATTCCTTCACTTTATCTAAAATTCTTTTTCTGTTCCAGGATCCCATCCAGCATAGCACATTACATGTAGTTATCAGATCTCCTTAGGCTCTTCTTCGCTGTGACAGTTTCCTAAAACTTTCCTTGTTTTTGATGACTTTGACTGCTCTGAGGAGAATGCAGACTGTTCCCCAGTTAGGAACTGTCTGGTGCTTTTATCGTGATTAGACTGTGGCTATGAATTTTAGAGAGGACGACTACAGAGGTAGAGTGCTTTTCTCATCAAATCAGGTCAAGATTACATATTATCAACGTGATCTATGACTGTTGATGTTGACCCTGATCACCTGGCTGAGTCAGTGTTTGTCAGGTTTCTCCACTGTTTAGTTACTTTTCCCCCACTTTTCATATTGCATTCTTTAAAAGGAAGTCACTATATGCAGCCCACAGTTAAGGAGTGAGGAATTATACTCTACTCCTTTGACAAAGAAGTATTTACGTAAATGATTTGGAGTTCATCTCCAGGGTAGATTTGTCTTTTGTCTCCTATTTATTTACATATTCAGTCATTTACTTATATCAGTATGGATTCATGGATATGTATTTCATGCTTTGGGTTAAAACCCAACTACATTTTGTTGCTACATTGTTCCCATTTTAGCTACCCAGACCCCTTTCATTTGGATCCTGTGTCCCTCAAAATACTCAAGTTACTGTGGGGTCCTCTTGAGCACTCTCTTACTTTCTGGAACTACAAGATGCTCCAGGTTCATCCTATATATTTCCTGCCCTGGCCCTAGAATCAGGGATTTCTTCAAGGAGCCCTAGTTCTTTTATGGGAGAATGGTATTAGAGGCCATAATCTGCGTGTGCTGGGAGCTACTGGGTGGTTGTAACTTCTAGGCCCTCTCTGCTAATAGAGAAAGAACATATGCATGTGCATATTAATACATGTATATGTACATATCTATAAATGTTTTTATATCTAACTATCTGTATCTATATTAAGCTAAACATGGGTTCATATTGATGTCTACAACTATAACCCAGTACCTCATGGATGATCCTAGCCTTCTCCCTTTGCTTGTCTAGATCTACCCCCCTAGAGAGAGAAACCTGACTCCCACTCTCAGCCATCAATTACTTAATTACACAATTCTAGTACTTTGTAGAGGACTTACATAATTATTAGACCATAACCTCATAGAAAATGACTTTTTAAACTACAGTGCTTATGAACAATTCCTTTTGCCATTAACTTTAAAGACTCCACTTACTTCAAAATGTACTTAGGTCAGCACTTCCCTCCACCCCCTTCAGTGAGATTGTTCATGTATATATAATACAGTTAGATTCTTAAGTCATATTTTGAATTCCGTCCTGGGATCCTACAACCTACTAAATGATTTTTAAATTTGTATAATTTTATGCTGTAAAGTTCTACGGGTTTTGACAAGTGCATAGTTTCATGCACCTACCATTTTTACAGCATCATGAAAATAGTTTTGCCACCCTAAAAAAAATCCCCAGTGGTTTACCTATTCAACTCTTCTCTCACTCTAAGTCCCTGGCAACTACTAATCTTTTCCAAGATGTTTTATAAGTGGATTTATATAATATGTAGCCTTTTAAGACTTTTTCAGGAGTTCCCTTGTGGATCAGTAGGTTAAGGATCTGGCATGGTCACTGCTATGACTCTGGTCACAGCTGTGGCATGGGCTCAATTCCTGACCCAGGAATTTCTGCATGAATGAGTAGGACCAAAAATAAATAAAGAAAAAGAAAAGAATAGCGTATTTCATTTAGCAACATGAATTTAAGATTCATCCATGTCTCTGTGTGATTTAATTGCTGTTCTGCTGTTGTAACTACACTATAGTTTGCTTAGCCATTCAATTATTGAAAGTTGCTCCTAGTTTTAGGCATTTATGAATAAAGCTGTTATAAACATTCCCCTGCTGGTTTTCATCTGGACATTAGTTTTCAATGCAGTTGGGCAAATATGTAGCAGTGTGATTGCTAGGTCCTATGGTAAGACTATGGTTTAACTTTGTGAGAAAGTGCCAAACTGTTTTCCAAAGTAGCTATTACTATTTTGATTGCACACCAGCAGTGAATGAGAGTTCCTGCTGCTCCACATCCTTGCCAGCAAACGGTACTGTCAGTTTTTTGGATTTTAACCATTCTAATAGGTAAACGATAGTGTCTCACTGCTGTTTGGCTACTTTTAAAATTAAAAGCGTGTTGGCATGGGGTATAAAAGTTAAAAACTAAAAAAGAAATCTGAGTCACTGGCATTGAGAGCAGTTTTGAAATAGCTCAGTCTACAGAAGAGGTGCACCTCTTTGGGGTCATGTTAGAAACGGGGTATAGAAAACATCAACTTGTTTCCTATATTCAGCTTTAGTTCCTATGTTCTCCATCCTCAAACTAGAGAGAGAGAGAAAAAAAAAAAAAGATGCGTGGGCTAATAAAATAAACGAAAGAGACTAACAGAGACAGAAACAGAGACAGAGACGGAGAGAGAAGTGCAGAAAGTAACTTCTCAGATCACAGGATAATATCAACTCCAAACCAAAATGAAAAACACGCACAGTAAGGGAAAGAGGACTCTCATCTGGGTATAGAGGACAATCCTAGAAACCCTAATGGCTCCTTTTTGTAAGGGTACCTGGGATTTGTTTTAATCAGGGGTGGTATGACACAGACGTGGAAAAGACTGCCATGAGGGTGTAATAGGGAAGAATAAATCTGACTCCATATTAGATCTGTTCCTTTTCCTTTAACCTACTTTAACCTTTGTCCTCTGTCACTTGTGCTTAATCATCCTCACCCTGAACATTTTGCAAAAGGATGCTACCTATAGCCGTAAATATACAGGATAGCTTTTTCTGAAGGCTATGACCTTTAAGAGAATTACATTTTTAGATAAAAAGTTACAGAACAGAGAATAACATTTGTTTTGTTGGAGGTTTACAAGAACTTTGTGACCTGACTGATGTGTAAAGTTACAAGAACAAAGGATTTCTGCAAGAAATTTGCAATAACTAACCACTCCCCTTCTCCTTTCTTGTATAAAAGAAGCCTGAATTATGACTGAGAGAGGATGGTTCTTTGAGACATTAGTCTGACGTCTTCTTGGTTGGCTGGCTTTCCAAATAAAATTGTTATTCCTTGCCCTAACTTATTGGTGTGGCCAGTAGAACAATGTTAGAGTTAGTAACAAAGCTTTTCATACTTATGTATCCCTAGAAACTGGAGCCATATCACACCATGCAGAACCTCATGGGGAAGCACCAAGACCCAACAGAAAAAAGAAGAACAAGGAGAAAATGAGTGAGAGACTATATAGTGGTTTCCATGGTAAAGGCATGGCAGGGTAGGGGTAAGCAGGTTTAGGATGGGCTACTTTGAGTAATTTCAGAGGGCTCTGGGTTGGGGATAGGGGTTTTTTATTGTCTGATATCTGGTCTTCAGCTGATTGGGGCGGGGAGAAGGTGGGTTCCCACTGAGAGCCTTTTGTGAGCCTGATCTAAATGGGGTGGCTGGGGTATGGCCTTTGGATTGGTTGGTTTGCATATAAAGTTGTGTTCCTGAACAAGTAGTTTTGTTATCTCTGGGAATTAATCAACGCTAGGAAGGGCAGTCCCTTCCACTATAAGTATGGCCCCAAGATATCAAAACATCAGAATAAAGACATTCTTAATACACTCCACCTTGCGGAGTCTCTATTGTTGAGTCTATTTTCATTAGTGCCTCTAGAGACTGTCCTTAGTCTCTTCTCCCTTGACCTCCGTCTTCCTGAGGTCTAATCAGTGTATGCCCTTCCAGATGCTTGGGGTAAACTGTCCTTCAAATCTTAGCAAGATGAGGCTGCTTCTGGTATTGATGGCTTCTGTGCACCTGTTTTTCACTTCATGCTTTGCAAGGCATGTCAAGTGCACCTGTTGTGTGGCCCCATGCATTCCCCTGGAGAGGAGGTATTCTTCTTTCCCTTTTACTCCCATTTAACATTTCTTAAATCTTTCTGCTTGCCTAAAAATCTACATATTTACAGATTTCCCTTATCCATTTATTATCATCTGTTTTCCTTTTTCTTTTCCCAGCTGTATGTGCTCATGTTCCTTCTAGACCACTTCTGATGCTTCACTTATTAAACACACATTTGTTGTATGTGGACTCTGTGGCAGCAACTGTGCTAGGTCTCAGGGACACAGAGACAAATGAGACCATCCTTGTGGAGAAGAAAAAAACTGTGAGGTTTTTTTCCTTTTCAGGTTTATACTTTTTATGAGGTTTGATAATTTGCCAGTCATACTCATAAGAACTATTTCACTTAATCTTGATACCCACTCTCAGGATGAGTTCTATGATAACCTCCCCTCACCATCACCATTCTTACAGATAAAGCACTAAGTCTTAGAGAGCCCCTAAGGTCACGTGGCTAACCAATGGAGAGCTGGGGTTTGAAACCAAGTGTCTGACTCCACAGCGCACAATTTTCACCTTGATGCCATGTTCCCTTCCCAGAGACATAATTCATAGAACTTTCCCATCCTAACCCTTGCCGGGATTAGACCATTTTTCTAAGTAAAATCAAAATTATTTAGCAAACGGTAGTAATAAGAATAACCATAGCAGCTTTCTAGACTTAGAAGCCTTTGCTGCACTCTTAGATGATATTAAGAAAATCGCTAACTTATTCTAGGCTTCCATTTCCCCTAGTGTAAAATGGGAGGGCAGAACTAATGACTTCTAAGGTCCTATTAAGCTCTGATGTTCTTTTAATCTCAGGCACGTCTACAGCAAAATTTTGGAGAATTATTTGCTTTGAGATTGAGAAGGAAAGCCAGGAAAGGCCAGGCACTCACCTGGTGACAAGAAACATCTCAGAATCTTCCTAGCTAGTGTATCTCTGTCAATACATGTTTCTCAGTGTTGCATACTCAGCATATTAAAACCACTGTATGCTGGAACCAAGGGTAAAATAGAAGCAAGCCAATGCAATGCATTTTAAAGACATTTGTGCAATACAAAATCCTACTATAACCAAGGCATTGACACCATGCTGGCTGAACTCACAAGGGAAATCCAGGGGTCTATTCCACCCTAGCACCTTCATTTATTCGCCTCTCCTGGTTACCCAATGGCCAACCATAGCCTGGTAGCATAGCCACTCAAAACCAGCCAACATAGGCTCCATTTGTTCTTGAACTCAGCCATGTTGCCCAGCCTTTGCACATTCCTCATGCTCTTCTCACTGTTGAGATACCCTCCTTCCCATCTTCCCATTTGAGTTAGTTTGCCAGGGCTGCCATAAGAAAATACCCAAGCCGAGGTGGCTTAAACAACATACAATTGTTTTCTCACATTTTAGAAGTAGGAAGTCCAAGATCAAGATGCAGGACAGGTTGCTTTCTCCTAACACCTCTTTCCTTGTTTTGCAGATGTCATCAGAGGGCCTTTTCTCTGTGTGTGATCCCTGAGGCCTTTTCCTCTTACTTTAAGCGCACCAGTCACTGGATTAGGGTCCACCCCATGACCTCATTTAACGTTAATTACCACTTTAAAGTCTCTATCTCCAGATACTATCACATTCTGAGGTATTGAGAGTTAGGACTTTAACAGGTGGATTTTGAGAGGACACAATTCAGTCCATAACAACACGGAATCCTACCCATTTCTCTAATCCTTCCTCATGTGTTTTCTCTTCAAGATGCCTGAAATTTAACAGTTGAAATCTCTCCTTCCTTGTAACAACTTTGTTCCAGTTTACTCCTTAACAAAAGGTCCTAATGGAGTGTAAGCTCCTTGAACAACAGAAAAATATCTTGTTTTATAAACTATGTCTTATTATACCCCCTAACTGCATATAGTTCAATGCTCTATTCAGAGTAAAAATTCAACAAATATTCAGTAGGAGAATGGATAAATAAACTGTGGTGCATCCAGACAATAGAATATTATTTAGTGCTAAAAGAAAATGAGCTATCACATGGAGAAAACTTAAATGTATATTACTAAGTGAAAGAAGCCAATCTAAAAAGGCTACATACCATACAGTTCCAACTACATGACAGCCTGGAAAAGGCAAAACTATAGAGACAGTAAAAGATCAGTGGTTACCAGGAATAAGGGGGAAGGGAGGGATGAATATGTGAAGCCCAGGTGATTTTTAGGGCAGTGAAACTATTCTGTATGATACTATAATGGTGGGTTCAGATCATTATATATTTGTTCACACCCACAAAATGTACAATACCAAGAGTTAACTCTAATACGAAATATAGACTTTGGCTGATAATAATGTGCCAATGTGCCAAAGTTCACTGATTGTAGCAAATGTACCACTCTGCTATAGGATATTGATAGTGGAGGAGGCTGTCTGTGTGTGGGGATAGAGGATATATGGAAACTCTATGAACTGTGAACTTAAGATGCTTTATAAAAAAAAAAAAAGAAAAACCATCAACAAATATATTTTTAATAGAACTGAATTTTTTGTACAGCCCTCACGGTAAGTCTGGCCATGACTTCCATCTTTCTGTGGAATCTTCTGATCTCTTTATAGCTAACTAGGTAATCAGACTGACGAGGGATAATAAAACAATTACAGAAGAAAGTGGTGTGTGAGATTTGGTCATTCCTCCAACTAAATCCTAGTATTTGGGTATTTCAAGACAGCATGAACCTCCGAGTAAGCAGCCCACTTCCCAAGCAATGTTAACTATACTACAAGTTCCTATAAAACTGATTAGCCAGAATTAGCTATGCTAAAGGATCAGAGTTATAGTTCACTGGTTCTATCTATGGTCCCTGAGTGGGTCCTCCCTCCCAAGCCTGTCCTCCTTGGAAGAAAGCACAGCATTCTGTGAGGATGGTAGTATTCTCTCATTGTTGCCATGACCTGGCTGTGTTCTTCTGGGGTTAATGCTAAAGACATAAATGTTAGGATCATCTGTAAGTGTTGCTGCTGGCAAAGGACAAATACCCAGAGATATTTGTCTGTGAGCTGGGCCTCTGAGCTGACAAAGGGATAGCAGAAAGTTCCTTATAGTGGGATGGAGGGGAGAAGGAGGAACAAGGGACAGAAGGTCAGAGGAGGCCAGAGATGAACCTCAGACTCCTCACCAGCGTGAAACTCACTAATTTGGGGTAGTGGTGCACAGGATGGGGGACTAGAATCAAGTTCTGGATCCTCCCTGACACCCTCTATGGAGGCCATTTACCAGGTTGTGAAGATCTGTGCCTAGTGTAGGCACATATGTCACAGCCCTTAACAATGCCAAGTCCAATGATGACCCTATACTAAGGCCAAATTTGAATGCTACCTCCTCTGTCAGGCCACTCTGCTCACAGCAAAAGATGCAGTCTCTCCACTTATTCATCATCTCACCATCGTTTCAACTGTGTTTCTTGGAGCCCACGAGAGTCAGGAGGGAGTTTCAAGAAACTCCTTAGTGAAAGGGTAGAAGGCTAAAAGGAGAAGGGATCCCCATTACAGCTCAACAAGAACAATAGCATTTTTGCCTATTACATATATCATGGTCCTCTTACAATTCCATTTATTTATTTATTTACTTACTTACTTATTTATTTTTGCTTTTTAGGGCCTCAACCGTGGCATATGGAGGTCTCCAGGCTAGGGGTCTAATTGGAGCTGTTGCTGTCGGCCTATGCCAGAGCCACAGCAATGCCAGATCCGAGCCACGTCTGCAACCTACACCACAGCTCACAGTAACGCCGGATTGTTAACCCACTGAGCGATGCCAGGGATTGAACCCACAACCTCATGGCTCCTAGTCAGATTCGTTAACGATGCCACGACGGGAACTCCCACAATTCCATTTATTTATTTTTTTGTTTGGGGTTTTTTTTAACCATACCCACAGTGCCTGGAAGTTCCCAGGCGAGGGACTGAATCCGAGCCAGAGTCACAACCTATACCACCGCTATAGAAATGCAGGATCCTTAACCCACTGTGCCACAGAAAGAAGTTACAATTCCATTTAAAAAGAAAAAAACTTTAAAACCACTAATGTATAGTGGGCCATTCATCCAAGATAATCCACATGGTCTCAATTTAGATACATGTTGTCCCATTGTCATATGATATATCAGAATACGTGTCTCTATTTGGCATTTGGAAAACATCATGGAGTTGATGACATTTATTATATATTGTCGTATATTACAGTTACTCGTGTGCTTGATCACTTCTACAAATTTTAAACTGCTTAAGTGTAGGAAATATATACTTCTTTGCATCCTTTAGAGTACCTGTCACTGTGCCTTACACTCTGGTGTTCAACAAATGTTATAAGTTTTATAACAATAAGAATGTTAGGTCGCATTCCATAGAAAGCAGATATATGCAGCGGGTCTTGAAAGTTACAACATAATGGAATGAATGTGCACAATTCTTATCTTTGCTTTCTAAACAGATTCACAACTAGAAACAATTTAAGGATAGGACTTTACAAATGAAAAAGGAAGTCTTAGACCACTCTAGGAACAGAGATTTTAATATATGGCCACAAAGGAAATAGCTGCCTTTGAAGAAGTGCAGCTTTCATTGTCCATTTGTATAAATAGCACAGCATTTCTGGGCTTAGGTACAAAGCACAGGGTTACCATGTGTTGATTTGTGTGGGTTCTTAATTTGCATAACATGTCCTTCTGCTCGGACAAGTGACTAGACCACAGTCAGGGGCATCTAGATGTCCAGGAAGGTTAAGATGAAGATCTTTAGATCATTGTTTTTATATTCAGTCAAGCATGTTTGGAAAGATGAGAGAAAGGAGTTTCTGGGGTCTTGATTTTCTGAGAGCAGTGCCAACATTAGCCCAATTCCTTGGCACAGGGTGGGCCCCCCATAAATATGGATTGCATATGTGAAATGGCACCACTCCCCTCCTCCTCCAGTTTCTCCTCCAGTTTAGTCACTAGTCAGGTAGCTCAAAGCACTCTCAGGGGCACACATCTGCATATTATCTTCCTTGAAGAAAATACCATAACCATTGGTATTTCTAGTGCATTGAAGACAAAGTCTAACAAGCAGGCTTCAGAGCATCCACAATGCCAGGTGGGAGAGGTGTACTTAGAATCTGGTCCATCAGCCGAGTGAGCCATAAATAGCAAAGTGAGCCTGAGACTGAACCGAAGTCTAAGTGACCTCAGAGGCCTAATAGGAGATTATTGTCAGATGTGCTTTTCAAACATCCTTATGGAATGTTCTCTGTGAAGTAAATGTAAGAATAGACCTGGGTGTCCCCCACTGCACATTTCCTGATTTTCTGTGTATGAGTCCCAATTAAGTGACCTGCAGTAAATCCCTCAGGAGTCCTTTATGCACAGGGATGTCTGACACTGGGTAAAACAAGAAAGGTGACACAAGAAAGGCAGAGACGGTGAAGACATCATGTAGGAGTCAGCAGGAAAGGAGTATGTTTGGTAATGTGTTGGGGGGAGGTATATGGGTACCTGCTGTTCCATATAAGTGTAAGAATGCATGTAAAGAAGAGGAGAAATGGGGTATCATTGCACACCTCTCTCTTCCCCTCTCTTTTCTCATCTTGTCTCTCACTAGCCCAGAACATTAATAGACATAATCTTACCTCCTGCTCATTGTATAATCACTGTCATAGCTCTATAATGTTCATTTCGGCAGGTACAAAACTGGATGAATAAAGAAACTTTGACAATAGAACAGTCTGTATTGCTACTGGATATACAAATGAAAAGGGATCAGAGAAAGAATTTGTAGGGATTGAAATCTATACAAAACAAATTATCACTGTTTTTGTGACCTTGAATGAATCACACAACTTTCTCTAGTTCATTCCTTACAGTATTGTTTTAGTCAACAAATATTTATCATGTGCCAGGTATCTGTACTCAGTACTGAAAACATGGTCCTCTACTCATTCAACAAATATTTATTAAGTCCCTACTATGTGCCAAGCAATGATCAAGGTGTTGGGATGTAGCAATGAATAAAACAAGCAAAGTTCCTGCCCTTGTGGAGCTTACATTCCAGTGATGCGAGGCAGAGGAAATAACAAATAAAGATACAGTATGTGGACTGGTAAGTGCTATGAAGAACAAACAGGGGTAAGGTAAAAAAGGGGCCATGAGTGATATTTTATATACTCAACCTTAGATATCAGAGGCGGACTGGTGTCAGGACTCCCTGCAGATACCAAAATTCCAGGATGCTCAAGTTCCTTATGTAAAATGACATAGCATTTGTATATAACCTACATACATTCATTACTACAACTTTAAATCATCTCTGGATTACTTACACTACTTAATAAAATGTAAATGCTACGTAAATAGTTGTCAGTGCTTGGCAAATTCAAGGTTTGTTTTCTGAAACTTTTGCGAATTAAAAAAATATATATATTTTCAATTCATGGTTATTTGAATCTGTGGATGCAGAATGTGTGGATATGGAAAGCCAACATATAGGAAGTGCTGGAAGGCCTCTGGGGAGCTAACATTTAAACAAAGGCTTGAAAGAAGCTAAGGAGGGAAACATACAGATATGTGGAGAAAGAGCACATCACAAAGAACATAATAGGAATGACTCCTCATTATACACAAAAGCCTTTTAAGTTGCTAATAATCCCTTCTAGAAAGAGACAAAGTGTAAATCAATCCTAAGGGCTTTATCTATCCAATACGGACAAACAACCTAAAATGAGGAAGAAATGAGATGAGTGTCAAAGGTTTATTTTTTAAGCCTAAAAGTTATTTAAATATTAGGTAATGCTATTTATCAGTTACTGGTTTTCATCAACAATCAGGACTGAGTGCGCATCTGTATTTGAAGGCCTTAGCTGCAAATAAAATTGGTGCCACCTGAGTTAAAAATCTAATTCAAATGCCAAGAGTCCTAGGAATTAGTGGTTCACTGTCAAACCTGCTCAGAACTAGGCCTGCAGTCTGCATGCTCACACCATCTCATATATTTGATTTCCTGCTGTATTTGATTAGGCAAAACTGAAATCTCTAACCAAGATGTGACTTGACATTCTTTACTTACAGGGAAATCACTGGTTAAAAAATTTCTTAGCTTTTGGCAACTGTTCAACCAAATTCGTTAGCACAGGTTAACTTTATTTCCAGGACTCGTGCAATTCTAATTGGGTAGCAAGAAGAGGAATCCTCCAGCTATAAAGACATTCTTGTTTAAAATGTCCTAACCTTCCAGTTTCTCTTATATTTTCCCCTAAATCTAACTTAGGAGGCTAATCGAGAACATACACATACGAATTCAGTCTGAATGTGGCATTTTGGAGGAAAACCCCAGCTGAGTACACACCAGTGTGTTTCAACTTTGCTACAAGAAAAATAGTTATGCATTATACATGGACTATAAAGACATTTTTTACAAGCCTTATTTTAAAATGTTTGAATTTTAGGACTTAAAATGTTCCATGTGTTTAGTATTTTTTATTCAGCTAGACTAAAGAAAAGTGGTTGAAAATTCAGTCTCAGCATATGTGTGGTATATTTCAGGAATGTTTAATATATTATTATTTCTGGAGCTATGGAGTTTGTGAACACAGCTTTCGCATTCATCACTGGTTGTAGTCAAGGGGTCACTTACTCAATATATATTTATTGAGTACCTACTATGTGCCAGGTCTCATTTTAGGTATGGAAGATACAAAATCAAAGTTCACACATTAGAGGAAACAGGTCATAAATGAATTTATAAGTAAATATAATGTCAGGTAATGAAGAAATTCTTCCTGCTTTAAGCAAGGAAAGGGAATATGAGTGAGGCTGTAATTCTAGAGGAATAGCCTCTCCCCTGAAGTCTCATTTGAATAAGGACCTTAAAGGATGCTTCCGGTTACCTGGGGAAGAAGGACACAGGCAAATGGGAGTGCCCCAGCTGCTGCTGGAGTTCCTGGGAAAGTCTGAAAGCCAGGTAGCCAGGGCGAGTGAGTGAGAGGGAGAGCTGGTAATTGAAAATGAGGTAAATAGAACCACATTTTCAGAGGATTCCTGGTTCCCCCAAAGTGGAAGAACCACTGAACCCACAGTCCAGTTTTATTTTTTGGAGGTTCAAACAGTGATAACTAGTTGCAAGGAGACCCTGCTATCAAACTACAATCTCATTAAGTTTCACTTTACTTCAAATAAAGATGGGTATCTTTGTTTTATCTCCTGGACCCATTAACCTGTACATTTCTCCTACCTGAAATGTGTTTCTGACTCCTTTCCCTATTCAAATCTCTCCCATATTCCAAAATGTCATTTAAGCTCTGCCTCATGTAAGAATCTTTCCCTAGGAGCTCCCTTCGTGGCTCAGTGGTTAACGAATCCGACTAAGAACCATGAGGTTGTGGGTTCGATCCCTGGCCTTGCTCAGTGGGTTAAGGATCCGGCGTTGCCGTGAGCTGTGGTGAAGGTTGCAGACGCGGCTCGGATCCCGCGTTGCTGTGGCTGTGGTGAAGGCTAGCGGCTACAGCTCCTGTTAGACCCCTAGCCTGGGAACCTCCATATGCTGCGGGTGCGGCTCCACATAAAAAGGCAAAAAGACAAAAAAAAAAAAAAAAAAAGAATCTCCCCCTAACTCTTCCGGCTGACACTTAAACAGTTCTTTCCACATTGTGACTGAAGGGTTTACAAAAGACTTCCTTGCCATCAGTAGATTAGTGTTTGGGGGAACCCTAAAATTGAATGCAGAGGGGGGAAAAAAAGGGCTGCTCAGATGAGTGCTTTGGAGTTCCTGTCATGGCGCAGCAGAAACGAATCTAAGAACCATGAGGTTGCGGGTTCGATCCCTGGCCTCGCTCAGTGGGTTAAGGATCTGGCTTTGCTGTGAGCTATGGTGTAGGTTGCGGATGCAGCTCGGATCTGGCCTCTGGCATTGCTGTGGCTGTGGCGTAGGCCAGCAGCTGTAGCTCCAATTAGACCCCTAGCCTGGGGACCTCCATATGTCTGTGTGGCCCTAAAAAAAAAAAAAAAGCTGAATGTGAAAGTTTGTGTAATTCTGTGTCTCTGTGTGTGTTTTTATGACAAGAATGTTCATAAGTCCTACGAGACTTTTAAATGAGTCTGTAATTTAAGACTGAGAACCATTCCTCTGGACCAGAGCTTCTCTCACACCAAATGTACATAGGAACCATCTACATTTCATTGAAATGAAGGTTCCAACTCAGTAACTCTGGAGAGAGGCTTGGTGCTGCTGGTCCCAGGACCATACTTAATGGCAAGAGGCTAGAATATTTCAGTCTGCACTTGTTTGCATACACTGGCTTGTTGCCCTCTGCCCCCTAAGTAGATTGCAGGTTTCTACTGATACTCCTTGGTTCTTCACCCATAGTCAGGACTAATAGAAAAATATCCCACCATCAGGCCTGATACATGTTCGTTCTACACATATGAGTGCGTTAATTGAACCTGATTAAGATATCTTCACTTTCTTAGTCTTAGGCTTCTAAGGTTTTCACCAACTTTTCTAGGTGCTAAACTTTTCTGTAACCCAGAGCAGAATCTCAGAACCTCTAAAATCTTCTTAAACCAAAACTTTTATCTCTCTTTCACAGTGAAATCAAAATCTAGCAAACCTAAAAGCAATTGTAGTACAGGAAATGCCCTTGTTTGGAAGGATAATCTACTATACAGGGGCATTCCCCCTCCCTGGAGATGTTCCATACCAAGATGTTCAGTGCAAATAAATAACATGAACATCAAACAGGCCTGGATAAATCAAATCGGCACCACTAGGCCCCTGAAGGGGTGGGTTCTGGATAAACTGTTTAGAGCCCAGAAGTGAAGTCTCATAAAGGAAGGGCAGAGAGGGAAAGTCTGTAGAAGCTGAGGAATGGTATAGAAAAGTGCAAAATGGAGTTCATGAATAAAATTGCTACCTCAAACAACTTGCCACTCTTATGTTTGCACAAGCTGTAAAATAAGTTAGTCATATGGAAACAAAGTGTTTTTAACAGCAGCTAACAACAGAGCAGATGAAAAACATTTTACACAAAAGATGCATAAAGAATGTGTGTGCAAAAGGAATTTTTCATGTGGTATTTAATAAATATATATACATACTATTTGTACTTATAAAAACACCACGTGCAATTAAAGCTATGCATATTTATAAAAATACTTTTATCTAAGTAAGCCAGTAACATTTAATATTTTTCAATAAATTCATACATAAAATACATACACTAGTGCCAAATGGAACATATATTTTGAAATATGAACCCCTGGCAAAACACTCAGGAATCTGGAGTAAAATTCAGGTATCTGCCAAAGGAAACTTCAGAGTAGTTGTCATTTGAAGAAAGGAAACAATGCTGGGTCGCTTATCTTCCACGGACTGTTTTGCTTGTCAGATTTCTAACATCACTTCAGCTGAGTTTCGTATTTGACTTCCAACTTCATGGCCATTTGACCTGCCAACTATTATTTTCTTTTAACACTCCACCCAAGTATTTCGCTTTCCAGAACAGTTGTGTCCGTTTCCTGTTCATTTCACCTTAACATCAGCCGAGGTTTACAACGAAGGCTTAATGTGCACCCTCTAAGGTTTCAGACAAACCCAGGGGCTTCCCGGGTGACGACCTGATGCTGATACCGCTCTGGAAAGTCAAGGTTTCCCTGGACTATCGCTCTTTGTGCCAGGATTTCCATTAAACCTGAGAATCCCGGGGCTGGGGCCAGGCTGGGGAGTGTCCCCCTCTCCAGGCCGAACGTGTGGGCTCGGACCTTACAGCCGGAAAACGCCGCCCTTTCCTGTCGCCTACTCATTCTCCAGGCCTACCACTCGAGGAGGAAGAGACGGAGACGGATTAAGAAAATTAATTAACCAGGTCGACGCTCAGTCTCCTAGAGGCGGGGCGCGCAGCGGCGGTGGCTGGAATGACCGGCGGGCGCAGGTGCTGCCCAGAATGGAATTTTACGCTCCTGGGCCGGCAGCTGCGCCACTTGCGCCCTGTGGCTCGTCTAGGGCAGCCGCCACCCGCTTCCAGCTTTAGGCAAGTCTCTTTGAGGGACCCCGCGGGAGAGGAAACGCCTCCCAGTGGACTGGAAAAACCTGCAACATCGGCTGTTCGCGTGCCCACTTGCTCAGCCGGCAGCTCTGGGCGTCTCTGGTGCGCCAAATCCACTCTCCGGGTTTTGGCGACAGCTCCAAGGGGATTGGCCTCGAAACTGACAGAACACGACCCTCCCCCCCAAAGCTGGGGCTTAGTGGCCCGGGGACCCGAGGCTCGGCCAGGGCGGCGCTGTCAGGTGGCCTCTCTTCCCCAAGAGTCCCTCGCCCGCCGAGCCGGAGCCTTGCTGGGCTGGATCGACTCATTGAGAGGAGGAGAGGTGGGCGCACGGGGTTTAGTACAGGTGTCCAGGGTGCAGGCAGAGCCCCTTTGTCCTCTGGCACCCAACAGCTAGTCCCTCTTTGAACTGGGCGTCCCCGCGACCTTTCTTTGTGCCAAGGGAGCTGAACACATCTTCTCGGAGAAAAGCCCCATCCCTGGAGGTGGCACTGGGGTGGTAACAATGAACGCCCATTGTCCTCCGGGGGCTTGCAAGCCCAGCAGCTGGTGACCCGGGTCCACCCGCCGGGGCCAGAACTCAGGTACTAAGGCAGGGTGGTGTGGCCAGCGGCCCTTGGCCTGTGTCCCGCCCCGGCCCGCCCCCCGCGCCGCCGGCCCCGCCCCGTCCCGCCCTTCGCAGGTTCTGTCCCGGCGTCCGGCGGCAGGGCTTTCAGTATAGCTGGCACCTTCCTT
This sequence comes from Catagonus wagneri, assembly GCA_004024745.2. Classification (NCBI taxonomy): domain Eukaryota; kingdom Metazoa; phylum Chordata; class Mammalia; order Artiodactyla; family Tayassuidae; genus Catagonus; species Catagonus wagneri. Next base: position 21,783,185 of record PVHT021183518.1, on the reverse strand, counting down.
CTCCGCTGTGGCTTGAGACGGCGGGGAGCGCAGTGGAGGGGCCCGAGCTGAGGGCAAGCCGGGAGTCCCCGGCCTTGGGCGCCTTCACGCCACCTCAGAGCGGATAATGCTGTGAGCTGGAGCGGCGCCTGCCGACCGGCTGGATCTGCGCGCCACGCGCCGGGACTGAGTGCGCCCTAGGGAAGTGTCGGTGCTGGGCGCCTGGCCCCGGGGCCAGCGGCTGGGATCCTTGGCACCGCTGGTGAGTTGCCGCCTGCCCACAGCTCCTTCTCTGCGCGTCTGTGAGTCCGTCCGACCAGAGGCCGTGGCCGCTTCCGGCGTGCGCGGGGTCTAGGCTTGGAAACGTACAGGGAGCAGTTATACCGAGGGCATCACCTTCCAGCTGGATTCCTGAGGATCAAAGGGTATGTAAAGCCAACTGAGAGGGGTGCGGGCGGCACGACCAGGACACAGAGCGCCACCGTTTGTGCCCACTTTTCAGGGTGGGGCTGCACGGCTACACTGCCCCCTCTGAGCCACTGACAGCCATTCTGGGCGCGTATTGCATTTTTCCATCTGAGAACAAGCCACACATGGCTGCCGCTCCCCTCCCATCGTGGACTGGCACCAAGGCCACACAAGTGTGCACCGCGCAGATCTGCGATGGCAGTACCCGCTGGGTCCTGTCTCCTCACTTGATGGGGGGCATTGTGGCATGGCCTCCAACCTGCAGCTCTGGCAGCTGATTTTTTTTTTTTTTTACTGTGGTTTCTAAACATGGACTGTTTTCAAGGTTTGCTTTTTGTTTTTGTTTTTCCCTTTCTCCTTGAAACTGCGTTGACACAGACAAGTATTAGACGTGTGAGGACAAATGGATGTAGCCAGTCGTTTTTTTCGTTATGAATTATACTCCATCCCCCTCTTGACTTTGGAAGGCATGTGTTTCATCTTATAAATAGAAAGTAGCATGTTTTTTGGCAGGACCTCCTTTATACTGTACACTCTAAGAGAGGTCAGTTTAAAAATAAATATGCACTTGAACGTTACGTTACCGAGAGCCAGGCTGTGGCCTGGGACAAGCTGCGTGGACACCAGCATCAAAGCAGGGAACGCAGCTGTGTTGAAAGGAGTTAAAAGCCCCAGAGTGCAACCCAGGCTGACAGTCAAGTAATTACATTTTGTTTTTTAAAAGAAAAAAAAAGTGAGTGAATTAAAATGAGGGCAGCAATAGGAATGTCAGGAGGGTGCTGCAACATGAATCTTTCCAGACTTGGTGTATTTGGGGGGAGTCTGTGCTGATGTGTGCTGAGGGTGTAGGGGTGGTGAGGAGGGAGGTGCTGAGTAGGAGGAGGGAACTGATGAATGTGTTAGAGAGACAAAGATTTTCTCCCCAGCCCCCAGCTCTCAGGCTTCATCATGGTATCTTAGAGTTTCTTGGGGGTGCTGCCTTTAAAAGAACACAAATCAGGAGCACAGCAGATGTCTGAATATGAATAGCAGAGCTTTCCTTGGGGACTTCCCTTCACCACACTGGGAGACAAAAGGCTTACCTAGAAGCTCTGATGATGCCCCAGGGGGTATCCCTAAAGCAATTTAAAGGACTCCTATAACATTCTAACTTCGAAAAGATCTTTCATCTAACAACCAGGACATGCAATTTCTCTTCTTTCCTGGACAGTTCCTGAGGTCCTCTTTTTGATACCGGATGAAATCTGAATGAGCTCTTGTTGACAGCTAAGAATAACTACACAGGTATGTTTTCAGATTAAACATCCAGAGAGAAATTAGGACAGTCGTGAAATGTGTTGGCATTGTCACATGTGAAATCAATGATTAAAGACCAATAGTCAAAGAACCACGGAATGGTTCTTCCTTAAGTCTCCTAAAAAAATGTCTGTTTCCCAATAGGCCTCCCTCATTGAATAAAACACTCAGCACGAGCCCCTGGGCTCACAGATAAGAACTTTATAGAGGAAAAATTTGGAAGCTTTTCTGGATCCATGGCAGTTTTTCCTTTCCAGTGGTTATCTTCTGCAAGAGATTTTACATTATGAATTCAGTGATTGGAACATGGTGCTGTGGCTGTGGTAGCAACTACAGACATGAAGTAAGATGAGCTTAAACTCTGAGCAGTGAGATTCTGTTTTGTAGCTCAATGGAACATGTAAAGATAGGGAGAGTAATGTGTTGCTTTTTTTTTTTTTTTTTTGCTTTTTACTATAAATTTAAACGTGGTGCAGGATAAATAAATACAAAGCCTTAACAATCATTGCAGAAGTGCTCACATGAGCTGGTTTGTCCTATTTGCTCTCCAGCGCTTCCTTTAAAGTGGTGTTTTATGTTCACAGAAGCGGCCCCTTTTCCCTTCTAAAATTTGTGGTATTCAACAGCAATGGGGATAAAGTTGTTTTAATCTACATCACCCAAAGATTTTCAGCACGCCATAAGTTTTTCACAAGCTCTTTGCCTAGAGTCATAACATTTATCCAGTAAGTGGACTTTGATTCATAGCCTGAAAAACCTCCAGGAAGACTGTTCTGATTTTTTTTTTTTAATTATTACAATTCTTGCTTTCAGTCTAATTTTTTTTAGGCCTGGCCTAATTTCTTTATAACCAGAATCCCATGGACCTGTTTATTCATTGATGGAATAAAAACTTAAATCTATTGTTTAAATTCAGTATGTTTGCCAGAGAGCAAGAACAGTATAATCATTCGAAACTACTAGATTGAGCCAGCCACAAAAATCTTTACCAAGCACTGAAGCCTATATCACACTGTTTGATGACTTTGGATGTTAAAGGTACTTCCTACATGGAGCCTGCCCTAGATGCCAAGCCTTCTTCTTAGCTCTTTACTTTGATTATCTCATTTATTTCTAATAATCTACGAAGAAGGGACAATGTTTATATCTCCATTTCACAGGTGTGGAAACTGAGGATAGACCTCTTCTATAACTTGCTCAAAATTACACAGTAAGGAACATACCTAAACATTCATTTGCAGTGTAACAGCACAATGTGTACAAAGTTCAGCACCTCCTTCATAAGGATATGAGAAAAAATAGCAAAAACAACAAAAAAACTGAGGTTCAGAGCCTCTGAGGCAGGCTGTCTGGGTACATATCTTTGTCCTGGTGCTTAATACTTATGTGACTTGGGGCAAATTACTTATCTGGTATCCTTCAGTTTATCAGTCACAAAATGTAGATTAAATGAGTTAAAAAATAATGCACTTAGGACAGGACAGGTCCATAGTAGACAAAATCGAAAAAAAAAATGATGCTTTTGTTGTTTCCCTAGGTGCTTAATACTTAAAGTATTAAATATTAATATTCATAACTACCTTTTGAGGTAGATAGTACTATTCTTATTTTCCAGGTGGAAACACAGGCTCAGAAAGATTTAGTAATTAGGACAAGATTACATAGCTAAGTAGGTAGCAGAATCAGGTTTAAAGTCAAGTCTTTTTGACCTCATGCTAAATAAATACCCCACTTTCACCACCAGAGAGAGGACCAGGGAAGCTATTAAGTCTGACTCTTGTAAGGGTTCTTGGCCTCTGGCAGAGAACTCACTTCAAAGTACCACACTATGCAAAGGAGGGTGACAGTAATTGCCGGCCTTTGAGAATACCATGTGAATTATTTTATTTATTGAAGATAGTTCAATCTCACAGGGATGGCCCTAAGTCATCTGCGGTGGATCTAGCATCAAACTGCTAGGGGTAACCCCACCAGTTTAATTTATACCATAAACAAAGAGATTTACTAGGAATTTCAGGACCCAAACATAAAGTAGAGTTCAGTGTGTGAAACACATCCTTGCTTTGAATTTCTAGAGGGTCAGGGGTTGCAGGGTCCAATAATTGATCTGAATGGTCACCTCCTTGAGACCAGTGACCATATCCACAGTGCTTAGCCCTTCAGTCCCTAGCACTCAATGGACATTTAATACATGTTTTATAGTGATGTTGCTCCAAAAGGAGCTAAAGCAAAAGGCAAGAGCCATGAGTAGGGCGGGCAGGAAGGCTCTGTCCTTGGTGGAAGTCGGGCCTCAATACAGTTCTAAGTTCTGCACTAGCCCCGGACCCTGCCAGATAAGCTTCTGGTGTGAAAGATAGAGCAAGAGGTCTTTGAAACCGGGAGGGGTGTCTAGGATAACAGAAGGGACCTGCCTGGTCTCCACTGCCTTTGATACTGTGAATTTGTGATTAGCTATGGGAGGATTCTTAGACTGAAGTGGGGCTTCTGGAAAGGATGTCTTGGCTTGAAATAACCCAGGTTGTCTCAAAACCAAGGGCAATAGCTTTAGGACTGGCCACCTCCATTTGGAATCTTCCCTCCTGCCCCTACCCTTTAAAGGTTGCAAATCAAAATGGCACCCCACAAACCAGAATAAATAGTATCAGTAGCCAAATAGTTCTACAGCAACAGTCAGGTATGTTCTTTCCTTTAGAAAACATGCCTTCCTTGCTTGGCCTTGATGTACTTCAGTGCCAAGTTTTACCAGTCTCATGATGATGGACCGAGTTCAATAGTACCTCTGGTGGAAGAGCAGTTTTAAAAATTAAATCATACAATTTTATAATACAAAAAGTTACTATTTTTGAATAGCCAAGAAAGGAGTTTGAGGGCCGCTGAGTTTAAATTAGTATTTGCGTGATTGAGTTAAGAATTAATAGAATCCTTGAATCTCAAATTTTAACTTTTAAAAACCTGAATTTTCTGTGATTTTGGTTTTATTTGCATGTTTAAGAAAGTCGTCTTTAGCCTTCTAGTCTTTGGGTCTTTGTTAAGCTGTGTTGCAGAGATCACATACTTGCAGTTGGCTAATACGCACCGCCTTCTGAACCCCGAGACATGAATAGCATCAGAAAAGAATTCTTTGGGAAACCTGTCTGATGAAAGTCCCTTTCTGTAGGACTTTTCAGAGCATTTAATATGTCACTGTGTACAGTGAATTTCTACAGGGAGATAGTCTAGCAAGTCATTTTGCCCACAGAGCAGCTGCAGGAATTGTCTGACAGGAAACACTCTGGGAACCATCCAGCCAGAGGCACACACCACACACTGCAGTCTGCCCTACTGAGCTGAAGGAACTTAAGGACATTTTAGAGAACCACAGGATGTACAGGAACAGAGCCACAATAACATACTAGAAGATCTGGCAAACACTCCATCACTCTGCTATCGGAAAAAAACGCATGCAGAATTAAGTGGAGACAATCACAGAGGAACTAGAGATCAGAAAGCAGGTTCTCGTATTAGCTGTGACCCAAGTTGTACAACCACAGTTCTCAGAGTCTTATGCTCATCTCTTAAGAGGAGGCATTTAGTGCTAGGTGATTTCAGATAATCTCTAGCTCTAGAGTGCAGTGAGCCAGCATTAGTGACACCTATTAGCATAGCAGTCTTACTACTAATAATGTAAAACACTGTGCTGAAAAACAGACTGAGTGCAGATTTGGGCAGAGTAGCCCCAGCCAGCATGGAAGGCAGAGAACTTCAAAGTCAGGTCTCTATTTAGACATTTGGGAATCTGTCATGTTCTGGTGACAATTTGAAGGTCCTATTTGTAGATACATCATGCCAGTGATAGATGATTTGCGTGTTTAGTTGAAAAAGACCTGTTCTGTTCAAATCCATTACAATCATTTAGGCTACACACTTTTTAAACAAGCAATGGTATTTTTCGGTGAAATATGGCTTTGCCATTTCAGAATACATGTGTTTTTTTTTCCCTTTTCATTTATTTTTTTAATTTTTTTCCCCCAAGGGTCAGTTAAGACATGTACCTTTCATTTTTAATGGAGCAGGAGACAAGGCTCTAAGCCTTTGACTGGCCGGCAATGTCACCAGGTGAATCCTTACCCTTCTTTGGGTAGGCTCTGTCTATGAAGATGTGAAAGGGGAGGGACTGCAGTATAAAGGGAAGCTGATGGAAGTTCTTCAAGCTCTCTCCTAGCTCTAACTGCTGTGATTCTATTCCTTAACCCCATTCCCCTTGTATCTGAGACATTTTCCATAGCATCTTGTACCTTCTCCTGTTTTAACATTTTTTGTGTCCATTTAAATGAGCATTTATTGACCCTTGTGGCTGCCTAGACTACCGGCTCCTTGACAGTTGGGAAAAAACCTAGTTTAGCTTGGTATTTATCTTTTTTACAACAGGACTTAATGATAAAACAATCTAGCCCTACCAGTGTTACTGGATTCTGCCTAGGGTGTCATCTCTCAGTTTTGCTAAACCAGAAATCATTTCCAGTTATCTAGCTCAGGTCTGATCACAGTAAAATTATTCCTTCCCAGGCTACCAAAGGTTCAAATTCAAAAGAAGGCACCTCCAGTTCAGTGGTTTGGGTGGTAATGATCACCCAAGGTACTCTGAAAATTAGGCCACCACCAGAACTTCCTCAAAGTCTTCTAGGCTGGGCAGTTGCTTTCTCCCTCTAGGTGTGATAGTGACGGCTCATTATTATGTGTCCACTTAGAGCACGGACAGCCCCAGTTCTGGAAGCATGAGAGTCGTTGTTTCCTAGTGCTCACCTGGACCTCTTAGCCACGCCTGCAGGAGCCATTTACTATCAATGTGCTTATCTTTTGTCTCCATGCTGAGATGTCGGCTCTGTGAGCACATCATTGCTGTAGCTCTGGTTTCTAGAATAGTGCCTGTGCTCAGTAGATCCGTATTGTCGAAGGAACATTGTGGAAGGTGAGTGACTAGCCAGGGACTGGGTGAAGGCATGCGGAAGGCTCTCTCCAAAGCCTGGCTGGCTGAATGAATCAGGTCAAGACACCTGTACCACTGTGTACAGGGCATACGTAGCACCAAACTAGAAACTGTTTTCCTGCTCTCAGGTGACTTCACAGTGAAATGTCTTCCAAAATAATGTTGACTTTTGGTCTTGTATAAGTTTAGTGGAAGTTTTCTGGTCATAGGTGGATTTTGTTCTGTATTCCTCTGGAATAAGCCCTTACATTGTGGGCTCTCCTGAGGGGGCAGGTAGTGCTGCCCATGTAAGCCTGGTGTGTGCCACTGCCATTATATCTCTGGGGTAGTGCTGAGAGTAAAACAGTGACTTCTTTCCAGTTCCAATTTGTTCACAGAATGAGGAATTAGACAGTTAGCTCTCTGTATCTATGGGTTCTGTATCTACAGACTCAACCAACTGCAGATCAAAAACACTTGGTGGAGCGGGGGGAGTTCCAAAAGCAAAACTTGAATTTGCCATACAGTGGCAACTCTTAACATAGCATTTACATTGTATTAGGTGTTATAAATAATCTAGAGATGACTTAAAATATATGTAGAGGATGTGCATGGTTTATATGCACATACTATGCCATTTTATATGAGACTTGAGCATCTGTGGATTTTGGTATCTGTGGGGAGTCTTAGAACCAATCCCCTGCAGGTATTAAGGGATGGCTATACTTGAAACCAGACCATTTGGAGTATTACACTATTTAAAACAGATCAGTTTAGGTAGCTAGATCCCAAGGTCTACAAAAATAATGTTGGGAAAAAAATCCCCACAGTGAGCTTCCAACCTGTCTTGTTTCTTATGCAGCTCTAGCTTTTTGGAATAATTAATAATAATAACTGCCCCTCCCACTGACTGTAAACTCATCAGCTAACAGGACTTTGTCAAGCACCTTATGGGTTTTGTCTCCTGCTCAAAAAATACACCATTGCTATTGCCACTCTACAGTTGAGCAGGTTGAGGCTCACAGAGAAAGTTACTGGCATTGCTTTCCATCCTTAATTTAATATCTGGAAGGATGAGAAAAGATAATGAAATTTTAGAAGCTGGTAAAAAGTATTTTGATTCTAAAATAATCTTTTTTTTTTCGTCTTTTTGCCATTTTAGGGCCGCACCCACAGCATGTGGAGGTTCAGGCTAGGGGTCTAATCGAAGCTACAGGTGCTGGCCGATGCCAGAGCCACAGCAACACGGGATCCGAGTCGCGTCTGCAACCTACACCACAGCTCACGGCAACACCGAACCCTTAACCCACTGAGCAAGGCCAGGGATCGAACCCGCAACCTCATGGTTCCTAGTCGGATTCGTTTCCACTGAGCCACAACAGTTACTCCTGATTCTAAAATAACCTTAACTTCACTTAAAAGTATTACACTTTTTTCTCAAAATTTCCGTAGAAGCTAGATGTTTCTAAAATGATAGAATCCCAGAACCCTAACATTTGTTTTCTTGACCCCACCTTCTCATCCTAACAGGATAAAACTAAGGTTCTAAGAGTCTGAGTGACAGTATGAATCCTCCTCATTGGCCCAGTTCTCTTTCAAACTTTTTTCTTTTTCTTTAAGCCAAGGCAAAGAAAGAAAATCTTAGCATAAGTATATTAACAGATAAAAACAGAATTTCTTTGGCTAAAGAGGAGGTGGGGGGAATGTTTAGGGAGGTTGGCCCTACTTGTCTTGTCTTGCTTTCCTTCACCAGTGTCCCAGAGGTGCCTTCCTAGAGCCCTGAGGGAATGTGGTGTGAAGAAGCACTGTCCTATACTTTGTAATATTAAGTATAAATGCATCTCAAACACAAATCTATGATTCTGTGACCTGTGTGTACCTGTAGCTTGCATGCCCGTACCATACCAGGAACTGCTACTTGAAATGAGGAACGTGGACTAGCGGCTATCTCCCACAACTCCTCTCCCAGTGCAGGAATGCTCTCCCTCTCCCTCCTCTCTGGCATCGGGATGCAGTTCTGGACTCAGCTGGAAAGCATCCTGTGATGGGCCTCTCCCATTCTTCAAGCTGGTTAACTCAAGTTGGTTAGACCTCTTCTTCCTCTCCAGCCCCACCTGGCCTCTCCTTGAACTTTAATCACACAGTTCTTTTCTTGGGATGGCACTAATTTCCTCTCACTTGATAGCTCGCCAGATATTTAAAGAAAATAACTGTATGCCTTTAAATTTTTCTTTATCTGATAGATAATGATGGGTTGTAATTTTCCCAACTCAAAGGAGTCCCATTTGTTCTCAGGGCTGGAAGAACTGCACTTGCAGATAAACGATGCGTGTTTATGTAGAGAAGTTAGCTCAGAGTCCTGTTGACAGAAGGAATTATTCTCTGATTAAACTGGAGGTAAAAATCTGTTCCATTTGTGGAGATTGTTCACAGTATGGACACAAACCATTTTAGACCCATCTGCAATGATAATATTGGTGACTGCCACAGACGACATTTAAGGAGAAAATGGACATGGTTATTTTGGCAGTTAGAATGGTCCCTCTCTGTTAGATGGTATTTCAGTAGATGTTCTGGTTTTTCATTTCTGATAAAGATATGCTTTGTGATTGCATAGCACCATATGAAGATTTTCACACTCAGCTCTTATAATCTCCTGTGAGATAGGCAGGTTTGGGGTATTTCTCTCCATTTATCCAGGAGGTAACTGGCACCCCTATGGCCTGGAGTTGTACAAGGATCCTACAGAGCTGGCTCAAAATTTTACCCAGTTCTTTCCTCCCTGCAGGCATAGAAAAAGCAGTGAGAATTCTAGCTGCTGTTTTGCTTGCCCATGTGTTCGTTCATTAAATAGGTGTTTTGTTTTGTTTTTTAAGTACCTGACCTGTACTAGTCACACATTGGTATTCAAAACAATCCTTTTTGGAGTTCCCTTCCTGGTTCAGTGGTTAATGAATCCGACTAGGAACCACGAGGTTGTGGGTTCGATCCCTGGCCTTGCTCAGTGGGTTAAGGATCCGGCGTTGCCATGAGCTGTGGTGAAGGTTGCAGATGCGGCTCGGATCCCGCGTTGCTGTGGCGAAGGCCAGCGGCTACAGCTCCTGTTAGACCCCCTAGCCTGGGAACCTCCATATGCCGCAGGTGCGGCTCTAGATAAAAGGCAAAAAGACAAAAAAATTAAAAAAAACAATCATTTTCTATTGAATGTCCATTATAGTCTTGCAGGTTTCCCTGTATATTTTAGGCAAAATAATCTGAGTTCCCCCTTAATCCATTTCCTTTTGAAAGGAAAGGTCAGGGGAGTAACTCGTTTCTCCTGGGCCTCATTCTTTGAGACTGACTTAAATGTAACCAGTAAGTCTGCATTCTGGGAAATGTACTGTCAAATTTTTCTCTCTTAAGACTCTATTTGTACATGGCAGTCATGGATGGAAGTCATTTCCCTTTGAAACGGCATGTCAACAAATATTCTTTGCCTTAATCCCAAAGATCTGTATGAGCCTGCAGAATTACTGATGTTAAATTCTTACCCTGCAGATATAAAGGAAAAATGAAAGTCTTTGCCACAAGAAAAGAGGTGACAGCTCCTAGCTAGATGATTTTATTTATTAATTTATTTTTCCTATAGGAGTCACAGAAAGACTCAGCTTGCATTTCCAGCAGGGCAGGAAGAGGGAAGAAATCAAGGCAATCTCAAACTTTCTCATTTGTTCATTCAACAAACATTTATTCACTACCAACCAGCCATGAGTTAAATATAGTTCTTTCCTGGAGAGAAGGCAGCCTGGTGAAGCAGATAGTAGTAATTGCAGTGTAGTGTGAGTGTTGGTTGGTCTGAGATGTAAACAAGGTAGAAGGGGCCTTGAGGAACTGGCTGGAGATAGAGCTTCAGGGCTGGGCAAGACCCTGGTTGCTGAAGTGGGCCCCATAGGCTATCTTATCTCCAGTCTGTAAGGGTGGGCCTGCCATTGAAGGTTAAGGGAGCATCTGAGGCGGCTCATTCTGATAGAGATTGGAAGATAAATTGGAAGCGGATGATGAAGGCAAGGAGACAAGTAGGGAGGCAGATGCCCTTGGGCAGGGGAGACATTGAAAGGGCTAGAAGGCTGAGGCAGTGGGATGAACAGGAGACCTATAATAGGACTTGAGGGGAAAATGAGGCACAGGGAGGAGTTGGTCGTGACAACTGAGTTTTGGATTTGGGTGACTTCCTTCCATTAACCAAGAGGGAAAAAGTACAGGAGGCACATGCTGAGGGCAGGTGAGAGGATGGAAGATGGCAAATTCCATCAGTGATAAGTTGAACGCAAGGTACTGGAGGGAAGCAAAGCAGAGAAGTCTAAAGGACTAGGGGAGAAAAGACTAGAAGTCTAAAAGACTAGTGATTCTTTCTGTGAAGGACCAGGTGGTTCTTAGCATATTCTGTGTGACTCAGTGTCCACTCTACTGTGTACTGACACTACCAAGCACAAGGGGTAGCTGTTTGGACCACACCCAGTTTCCATGAAAATCTCATGATACACAGCTTCCCACCAGCTCCACATGCTTGATTATGTCAAAAAGTTTCTAGAAGTTTACTTTCAGTTTCTTTACTTATTACATCATGGAATGGCCCTGGTCCAGAGACCCACTTTGAGGAGCACTGGTCTAGACCGAGGTGTGTGCAGCCTGAAGACACTGATTTGAAGTTAGCATTAGAGGGGTGGTTGAAGTCATGGACAGGGGTGTGATTGCAAGAGGATTGTTCAGGGCTGGGGGATGGACAACCACTATCCAGCCCTGTGAAAATACCAACATCCAAGGCAGGAATTCAAACTTGTCCCATAAAAAGTCAGTTTACTATTTTAGGTTTTGATGGCCACCGTCTGTTAGAACTACTCAGCTTTGACCTCATCATATGAAAGCAGCTCTACAAAGGGTTTCCAAACCTCAGCACTGAAGAGAATTGGGCCCAGACAGCTTTTTTTGTTGTTGTGAGGGGCTGTCTTGTACACTGTAGAATGTTTATCAGCACCCCTGACTTCTACCTACTAGATGCCAGTAGCACCCCCTTCACCCCCAGTCATGAGAATCAAAAATATGTCTAAATTTTGTCAAATGTCATGGGAGGGGGAACTAAATCACCCTCAGTTAAGGACTACTGAGTTGAAGATAATACATAAAAGAATGAGCACAGGTGTGTTCCAATAAAGCTACTTATAAAAACAGGCACAGGGCCAGATTTGGCCCACCTACCATAATTTGCAGACCCTTGATCAAAGGGATGGGCAGAAGGAAAACTAAAAGATCTTAGTCAATAAAATTTAAGGGGCTCTTGTGTTCATAGCCAAAGAGGAGGCTCTGTAAGTGATCCAGCATAAAGAGAAGGGGACTGTTATCAACAGTTGCTCTTTTTTAATACGACCTTTGCCTACCTTAGTGAGTTTACACCTACCAGGAAATACCAGACACAAAATCACAAAAATCAGAAAATAGGAAAGGAAACAAATATAAGCTTTACGAGAACCCTAAGAAAACCTCTAAGCAAGGCAGTAATGACCCTGTGTTGCATGAGGTAAGTTTAAGAATTCCTCCAGGAAGGAAGTGACTGAAGCAGGTTTTGGAGGATGTTATGAATAGCGGTTGATGGTGAGGAGGTGGGAGGACAATTCATGTAAAAGACACAGCGTTCTTAGTTTCAGAAAGTTAGGAGGGAAGTGAAGTGTCAATAGCAAGGGAAGGGAGCTATTGTCCCAGTAAAAGCCTTGTGGGTGTACAAGGTGCCCCAATGTGCAACCACAATGCACGTGCTTCCTCTGAGAAAATAATTAATTGTACTTAACACTTTTTTCTAAGAACAGGATGTTTGTTTTTCTCCTTGAGACTCAAGGGGCTTTTATTACCTCAAAATTTTAATCTTTTGGCTTTTCTTTTACATAAAGTCAAATCCCTTTTGAGATTTTCTTCGACAAGGGCAAAAATATTGAAAATCCCTAGCGAATTAGAATTGGAGGGCCTGGTGTCTGGGATCATTTTATTCATTCTTAGTTCCTGACAAAGCCAAGCTGCTTCTCACTGATATTGAGATCAGAGTGTGTCATTTCCTCTTCATGCTCTCAGACTTCGGGACAGATAGTCTGTAATGGCCATTCCATTCTCAACCCACTTCCATGGCCATCCTCACGTTAGTTATCAAATCAGCGGTTAAAAGCACTGACTATGGCTTTTTTAGCCATGGCTGAAATTTTAGCTCCTCCATGTTTTGGCTGATGGGTCTAAGACATGGGCTTAATCAAAGACTAGTTCCTAAGAGATGTGTTCTAATACTCACCTTCCTGCCCCACAGCAAACATTCTAGCCATTGCTCTTCACAGGTATAAATTCTTTAGATTTGCGTTTCAAATTTGCTGCTTTCTAGAGCTACCCCTTGTAGATCTGGATTAGGGGATGGTTCCTAGAAGCAAAGCAACTCATCTCTCATGATGGTAGGTCTAGCAGGGGTTATGGATTTAAATAACACTTAATTTGAAGTTCACTGTGTACCATGTGTTGTGAGAAACAAAAAGATGAATAAGACCCAGCTCATGGTCACAGCAGAGCTCTCAGCTTCTTCCAGAAGGGATATTCATTCATGCATTCAACGAATATTTGTGTATAGATATTTATGTACAAATAACACAGGGGTGCCTGCCATGGAACTGGATGAAGAATGCACTGGCCACTGCACCAGGTTCCAAATATACCCAGTATTGGTGTGACACAGAGAAGCCAAGTTCCAGCCCATGAATGATTGTCAAGGGCCTTAGAAGATGGGAAGACAGCACAGAAATCCCTATCTGTTCCTTCACCCCATTAGGGAAATAGAGTAGCCAAGGGACCTAAATTTGAGGGTGTGCAATAAAGACATGGTGGTGTAGGGAGCAAGTGACCTAGTCTGAATTTCTGGACACCTTTCAAGCCTGTTTGGATCATTTGATATTCCTACTGCTGGAGTCAGAGCTTTCATAGATTAATTGCTGACTTAAATATTAGTTTTTTGTGTGTGCAACTAAGCAACTCCACAAGTTTCGTAATGTGAGCAGAGTTTACAGATTTGAGCCAGTTTCCGGCTGAATGTTCCTGAGAACTTCAGGTTCAGTTTCTCTTCCTGCATTGATGTTGTCCCTGTATTTTTGCAAACCAAGTCAGATCCATTAGTTCTTGCATGGGAGCAATTCAAGGGAATGGTCTTATTTGCTTCATACCCACCAATTAGAGCGTCCTTCTGACCAGCTCCAAGGCTGAGTCCCTCATAAAACTAGTCATAATAAATGAACCAGTCCTTTCTTCTGTATTTTTATAACTGCCAGGGACCTACATCTGTCTTCATACCCACCAACTAGAGCGTCCTTCTGACCAGCTCCGAGGCTGAGTTCCTCATAAAACTAGTCATAATAAATGAACCAGTCCTTTCTCCTGTATTTTTATAACTGCCAGGGACCTACGTCTGTCTTAGTCCTCCCCAGTAACTTATTTTAATAGGAAGAAAGGGCATAATGACCTCTTTTCAAAAGTGCAGGGTCGGTACTTTGAGGTGGATGTTCTGTCTTCCAATTTTGTTTCTAAAACTCCCTTTCAATAGTACAATTAGATCCTATAAATGTGAGAATATGCACATTAGCAGTGAGTCTCCCGTATGGTATTTGTGGGTCTATATAATCAGGGTTGTAAAAGAAAAATAAATACAAGCTGTAGCTGAATCGGAAACAAGAAGTCCATTTACAAATAATTGAGGGTTGAGATGTAGCATATACTTTCTGAGTGGGTCTATAAACTATTGTCTGCTCAGTCTGGCTATAAGTTCATTTGCATGAGAGCCTACAAATGTGTGGCTGGGAACTGAGCTACTGGCATTTTATAGCCTTGCAGCATATATAGCCATGTCCTCAGTTCAGATAATACAGGGAGAGGATAAGAATCTAAAAATAGAAAAGGCATCTTATCTTCTCATGGGTGGAGTAAAACAGACTAAAAATATGAAAAGCATCCCTTCAGGATGCCATCTACCCGGATATTCTCTGGTTACATTTATTTCTGTCATAGATTTTCATGTAAATTCAATGCTGAATCTCTAATGGAATGATTCTTTTTTCCTCCTTGAATTTTAAAACTTTTTGATCCAGAGAAGTGCTCCCACAGAGCTTTGCAAAAGGACTAGCGGGAGTGCCCTCACTGTAGTAATATTATAGCATTACTACATTGTCTGCTTGTCTGATCATCCCTACATTGGTTAAAAAACCTTCCATCTTCAAAGGGAGAGTATTCTACGAAAAGCCTATGAGTGTTTTTTATAGGTGAGTGTGACGTGGGACTATAAGGAAATGAGCAGTGATGGTTTTCCCAGGTAGGGGATGCAAAATGAACAAGGACAAAAACCCAGCTGCTGTGCATATTTCAGAGGCCCAGAGCCAAGGCTGCTGCCCTTTGAGGTCCTCAGCACGTGCCTGGTACACTGTTCCCTCCCCACAGCAACCCATTCTATCTTTACAGAACCCTGGGTTGACCCCTGGAGGATCCAAAATCTGTTTCCGTGCAACTTTGGCTTTTGTACCCCCAGGGCCTCAAATAACAAGTTAATCCCTTTTTCATTACAGTTAAATGAGTCCTTCAGATCCCTAAAGATTTATTTTCCCTCAGTGCTTCAGTTTTCTTTAAGCTGCTCCACTCTATCTTCTCACATGTCTTGGCAGAGTCCCTTTTGTCTCCTGGTTGGACTTCTGGGAACATGTGGGAACTTGTTCCAGGACACCTTTATCCCTTTAAAGTGTGGAGCCCAGGGTGAAACAGACTTTTCCACAGCTTATCACAATGGAATTGTCTCCTCTATGTGGGCAGTAGAGATGGCAGCCACAACAAAGGATGATTGTGGGTGGGGAACGGGTGAGGGTTCTTGGCCACATTTCCATTTTTCCCTGGGACTGTTGGTTCAGGCACAAAGAAGGATAATTGAGTACTTTTGCTTGGGGCCCAGATGGTACAGCGGTGCTGCATCTGGGTGCTAGGAAGAAGGGCACACTGACTAAACACTGAGACAAAGCGGAAAGTGATCAGAAGCTAAGGGGAGCCTGAAGGATGTGACAGCTAAGGGAAAAAGGGGAAGTCTGGCACAGACTCACTTCCCGAAAGCCAAACAAAGGAAAAGGCCCACAGGTCCCTCAGGACAGTCACACTCCTGCTTACCCCACACCTGCCCTGTTTTTATACATGTATGTTTTAGATTAACATTGCAACCAGTTGTGCAGGATGCAAGAAATTTTTTACCCTCTCTCCCGGCTAAGAATTAATCTAAAAACAATTAGTAGACAAACCAAGCATTCCTTTCTTAAAATAAATGAAATCTAAAAAAAATCTCAACCCCTTTTGTTCTTCACAGAGCCCTGTGAGTTGCCAGTACTGTCAACGCTGGTCATCTAGGGATGGATTTTGCAGTGTGTGACTTTTTCATAACCTTCTGTTTTTCCCCCACCCCCTGGCTGCTGCCCTATTTTGGTCTTTTCAGCATCATTCTCTATATTGAAAGGATGATAAGTAAATGAAGTGAAAGGTAGCCACTTCGTTTTTTTTTTTTTCCTCTCTTCATTGAATCACTACCGCTGTTGTTGTTTTCTGTTGTTAATACTGTCACCTGTGCTTAAATCAGTCACATGTAAGAAACTGGAATTGTCTAACCTAGTGCAAAAATGATCAACTAATAGTCTTATCAAAACCATGCCTTTAACCTCCTCTCAAGTCCTTTTGTGTCTTGGAACCTTGAGTGTCTCAGAAATTCCTATAAGTGGGGGCCTGTGCCTTTGCAGCTGGACTCTGTGTCCACACATCTGTTGGACATCCTCTCTAACCTTGAGAGAGGGTGACAGGCGATGACTGGGGAGTTGAACCCTTTTGTTGGCCAGTCTATCCTCTCCAGTGCCCAGGAGCTGCAACCTTTGTTTCAGAGGAATCTAATTTCCCAAATGAATATTATCTCAAATGGCATCTAAGGGGGGGGGGGCAGTGATCCAAGAACTCCTGGAGAAAGGGATCAGCAATCTTGGAGGATTCAGATTTTAGGGTCAGGGCAGGGTTTTGAGAAGGATCTACACATGGGATGATTTCTTTCTCTCTCTTTCTTTCCTTCTTCCCTTTCTCTCTAACAAAAGTAGTGGAAGTGGAAGAATGGTAGCAATGCAGGAAAGCTGGAGAGCATGAGGGCTCGAGTGTGGGCAGTTGTCAGTACCCGAGAGTTATTGGTGGTGGAGTCCTGACCAATACACCAAGGCTGGAAATGCTCTTCTCTCAGCTCATGGAACACCCAGAAGGGCTTGCTCACCACTTCTCGTCAGGCTTATAATTCCTTCTGGTTTAGCTCTTCCTCTCCTCTTCCTACTTCCTTCTCTTGGGCGGCCACCTGCCTCAGGCTCTCCCTCTGACCCATCCCACGTGGGTCAGCCACCAGCATTCTCTGGGAGCCCAAGTCTCCTTTTCAGGAAATGGTGAGGAGGGACAAGATTTTGTGTCCTGGTCTCTGGGACCATCCCATCACAAAATGCTGCCCGTCTGTGCCAGCATCATCTCAAACTGGGAGCTATACCCTCAGGGCCCCAGTACTTCTACCTGCCTGTGCTTCCCTCCACGTGGTACCTGCCACCCATCATTCCACCAGCATCCTGGGTCTCTTGACACTTCTCATTTCCTTCTGACGAAAAACCCTTCTCTTCTGAGACCTCTTCCATTCTGTGAATACAGACTGGTGGAGCCTCTCCTATGAAGGCCTGATCACTGAAGGAGGAAGTCATCTATCCCTCTGATAGGCTCAGATGAGACCCTTTCCTGAGGTCTTATATCCACCCGCTTCCAGTCCAGATTTGGGCATTTGAACCCACTTTCCCATAGCAATGTTTGCATTATCAATCAATTCACGGGTTCAGTAGGCTTTTTAGGACCTATGTATAAAACTGTCTCTGCAGGAGAGTACAATATGAGCCCTAAACTACCTATATACTTATTTTTTAAAAAATAGCTAATTCATTCACATGGTTCAAAAATCCAAAATCATAAAAGGATATATAGTGAAAAGTTTACCTTCCACCCTTATCATCCCCTTCCATCTACTTCCTCTCCCCTGGGCACTGACCATTATTTCCTGTGTATGCTTCCAGAGACAGCTTATCAAAGACAAGCCAGTACAGATGTTATCTACACACTTTTGCACCTGTCTTTTTTTCCCTTTGACGATATCTTTGAAACTCTTCCTATATCAGCATATAAAGAGTTGCTTCATCATTTTATAGACCTGTGTAATATTCATTTCTGTGGATATACTTTAATTTGTATAACAAGTCCTCCAAAGTTTTATGGAAGTTCCCAGGCTAGGGGTTTGAATCCAAGCTGTAGGTGCAGTAACACTGGATTCTTTAACCCACTATGCTGGGACAAGAATTGAACCCATGCCTCTGCAGCAACCCAAGCTGCTGTAATTCTGTTCTTAACTTCCTGCATGCACCATGATGGGAACTCTGTGATTTGTAGTTTTGACAGATTTCACCCTCCACTGAGGCTGGACCTGTGTATGCTTCCCTACCCTTAACAGCATAGCATATTATCAGACAATTATACCTTAAACAGGTTTGGAAAGCACCCCCATTATCATTTGGGAGCTGACTGAGTTCCCAGAGAGTGTGTTCCTTAAATATAAAGACCTCAATGTCTGGAGTCCAAGCTCAGTCACTTAGCTTAGTGCTGGTAGCCGTGTAGCCTTGGCAAAGCCTGAGCCTCGGTGCCTCATGGGTAAAATGGGGATATTAACATAGGTTCTTGTGAGTGAACTAGTACACATCAAAAAAAAAAAAAAAAAAAAAAAACAGTGGTCAGCACATAGGGACACTGTCAATAAACATTTCCTGTCATATGAAGTGTTGGTGGTTCTCAGTAGACACACACATACCCTCTCTAGGATGCATACCCTCCCCACTTTGTTCCCAATGAAGAAACTGACTGGTAGGCTCCTGCATTAACAATAGCTGAGAAGATGTTGCCAGCAGTCAGCCTGGGAAAGGAAAGGGACGTGGCTGTCTATTGGCTGATAAGCCAGGAAGCCCAGAATATTCAGAAAGGCGGAGAGGAAAGTGGTCAGGGTAAAGTCATTGATACTGGATTGTCTCTCCTGGAATCAAGCCCCTGAGCTGGAGGAGGGAAGATAACAGATAAGATGGAGGGATAGGGTCAGAGCGCTCAGATATTTCCCCAGCATCATATCACAAACATCAACTCGTCTAAAGTTATAAAACTGATATTTCTGCATTAAGTTCCCTTTTTTCCCCCTCAAACTTCCAGTGTATTAGGGGAGCTCTTACCCCTGGCATAGTAGAAATTCAAACAAATTATTGTTTCCAAAGTCCTAGAAGCCTCCATCCTGTCATGTAGCAATCTACTATTTGTAGAAAGAAAGAAAATTGCCTTTTAAGGTATTCCCATTCTTCTACTCCTGAGAATCTCATTGCCTGCAGCTTATCTAATAGCTTCTACTCACCAACCCTTTTCTTACTTTTTTCTCTGTTTTTTTTATTGCTTCTCTCTCACCTTTGTGTCCATTCCACTGACATTAAAACCCAACCTCTACCAGGCCAAGGAAGCCTCTGGTGAGGGGCCTGCAGTGCCCATGGTCATGGATGTGGCCAGGCAGGGACTGAGGACTGGGCATTCCTCCCCTGGCCCTTCCAAGTATAGCAAACATATCCTCTACCGTCTCTCCTCACTTTTGCTCCCCAGCATCCCCAAGTCACTGTACAATTAAAGCGTGAATGTGAGTGATTAAGTCAGAGAGGCAGAGAAGCACTCTGACTGCATTTTCATAGTATTTTTACTTTTCTAAGGGGCCTGAAATGAATGCCATTCCTTGGTTCTGGCCTTGCATAACCCTGGCTCCACCAGCTGACCACAAACCGCCCTCGCATGCCCTGGAGTTATGGTGGACACACTGTATCCTTCCATGGCAGCTGCCCTCCTGGCCATGTATGCTGAGGACATGGCTCCAGTGGGCAGCTGTTTCTCAGGGTGCCCCCCACCCCCACCTTCTGCAGGCCCAGCGCCTCAGCTGCTCCTGCAGGCAGTCATCACGCTATGCCCAGAGAGTCAGGGAGGTGATGTCAGCCACCCTGGGTGGCAGAGCCCTCGGCTGTTGTGCACTTAGAGGGGAAAGACAAGCAGGAAGACCGAAGACTTCCACTTCCGTTACTATTAAGACTCAAATTAGAGTTAATGCTATGAGAATGTCAGGCTCACAGTCATGTCTTACTGTGCTAGGGTTCCCCATCTACTTGCTTGGTATCAAGCATCTCTTGATAACACGCCTCCTAATCTGTAGTGGGAAGGCAGGCTCTCCGGGGTCCTCTGGGGAGTGTGGTCTTATCTGGCAGCTTTCAAGTTAAGTCTGTTCTGGGTGCAAACCCTCATGCGGTGCTGGCCTCCTCCCCACTCCCAAAGTCAGGGCAGGGTGGTCTCTCCACCTTTTCCTCTGCCTTCTAAGGCCTGGGTGCCTCCTCCTTCCCAAACAGAGCCAGTTGTTACCTTGCCAGTGGGTACTGGAGCACAGTTCTCAACACCTGCCACAGGCAAAAATGCATTTAAAACTCTTGCTGAAAGGAAAGAAAGATGGGGCATGGGGCACATGCACACAGCCTCCAGTTGCTACAAAGCAAATGTGGCTCTCAAGTCACCATCTAACCCAAGCCTCAGGGTATTTATTTGCTCTGTGGCCAGGGAGAGGAGAGCCCAATGGGAGAGGTCACAGCAGAGCCATTTTAGGAATTCGCACAATGGGGAAGATTTTAGCTTCTCTATGTTGGCAGATGTGACTGAAGAGTTGGAGGATTATTTTCAAGAGATGAAGAGTGTCTCATCTTACAGATGAGAGCCCTCAAGCCTCCTTGTAGCACATCATTTCTAATTGTGTAATGTAGCATGTGCAGGGAAGGTGTGTTAATTTTCTACAGGCAGTGGCTTCCCCTACCCACTGTCCGACAGTGTTTGCAGGTCAGGAGTTCCAGCAGAGCTTAGATGCATAATCTCAGCAGGCTGTAAACTAGGAAATGGAGCTTAGGCTTCAACTTCCAGTTGGACACTTCTGGATTGATACTTTCGGTTCCGGTTCCTTCAGGTTGCTGGCAGAATTCATCTCCATAGGGCCACTCCCAGTATAGTAGCATCCCTTTTTTTTTTTTTTTTTTTTTTGCCTTTTAGGCTGCACCCGTGACATATGGAGCTTCCCAAGCTAGGGGTCAAATAGGAGCTATAGCTGCCAGCCTACACCACCACACGCCAGATGCGAGCTGCGTCTGCGAACTACACCACAGCTCACAGCAATGCCAGATCCTTAACCCACTGCGTGAGGCCAGGGATTGAGCCCACAACCTCATGGTTCCTAGATGGATTCGTTTTCACTGCGCCACAACAGGAACTCCATATGGTGACATCCTTTTTCGAAACCAGTAAAGGAAGTCTCCCTCTAGTACGCTGAGATGGAATGTTTTACTTTTTATTTATTTATTTTTAATTTTTGTCTTTTTAGGGCCGCAACCTCAGCATATGGAAGTTCCCAAGCTAGGGGCTGAATTGTAGTTACAGCTGCTGGCCTACCCAACAGCCACAGCAATGCGGGATCCAAGCTGTGTCTGCTAACTTCACCACAGCTCACAGTAACGCCGGATCCTTAATCCACTGAGCAAGGCTAGAGATCGAACCCGCATCCTCATGGATACTAGTCAGATTAGTTTCCACTGAGCTACGACAGAAACTCCTGGAATCTTTTACAATGTAACCTAATCACTGTTGTGACATCTCATGACCCTGGTTAGCGGCAAGTCACAGGTTCTGCCCACAAAAGCGTTAGTACCAGGAGCCACGTACCCAGGTTACCTTGGAATCCTTCCTACCACAGGGGAAGGATACAAGCTTATCAGCTAATGTTTCAAAAGAACTCTCATGTGAAGACCCAGCCTATTATACATGATCACACATTTTCCTGTGAAAAGAAGCCATTTTTTTCTTTTCCTTCCTTTTCAGAATGCCTCCAAATCCTGATGTTTTTGACAGCCCAGTTCTCTCTGCCACGACTTGGTTCCAGCTCCGATTTCTATACTGGCTGTATGTTATCGAGAAAGGGTGTTCTTTGTTTTGACTCCTGAATCTCAGTTTTCTCATCTGTATGAATGTGTTTTCACTGAGATTTTGCTGGACACTAACGTCACTATCGCTTAGGAAATGGTATTTCCAGCTTCTTTCCTTATAGGACTTCATTGTATTGGATTAATTTTATTTATATAAAGAATTCAATCAACAACAAAACATTCTTAGTCTTGCCTGTATGAATTCCAAAGCAAAAGAGAAAATATATCTTAAAACAAATCCAGTTGTGTCTAAGGAGCTGAAAGGTCATGTGCTGACAGCAGTTCTTACAACAGAGGAAGAGGACTAAAATCTTAAGACACATCCATAGCCATGTTTAAAAGTATTGATGTGCTGGAGTTCCCACGATAGTGCAATGGGATCAGTCCTGCAGCATCAGGACACAGGTTCAATCCCTGGCCTGGCAAAGTGGCTTAAAGGATCCGCCATTGTCACAACTGCAGCGTGAATCTGATCCTTGGCCCTGGTCTGGGAACGCCATATGCTGCAGAGCAGCCAAAAAAAAAAAAAGGTATTGATGTGCTAAGTTTGGTTTTTTTAGATTTCCCTTTTTTTTCCTTTTTTCCCCTGAAGTAAGACTAAGATTAGTGGACCCATGTTAAGATTAAAGTTTTTTTTCTTTCTTAATGGAGGGAAAACACAAAAGTAAAGCCTGGCTTCAAATGGGAACTGGTCCCGCCATTATTTACAGGCTCTTGTGAAAATGTCAGACTCAGGTGATCTCTGAAGGGTCAGCTAATTATAACCCACTTTGGTTTCTCTCCCAGGTTTCTCCATGCAGTGGAAGGGACTGGTGGATGTAACAGGCTCTCCAGAAAGCTCTGCTTGGCTGTAAGTCCAGAAGGCCTCTTAGACCTCCATCTTGTTTCAGAGCCACTTCTGAAGCTACTTGAGAAAAATAATGTGACAGTTCCTATCAAAAAATATATTGGGAAACATAAAGCAATAAACATCTGTGAAGAAAGTGGCCCTTTTTTCCTTTTGCAAAATCAGCGTTCTCAAATTCCAAAATGCCTGCCAAGACCCCAATTTACCTGAAAGCTGCCAATAACAAGAAAGGAAAGAAATTTAAGCTGAGGGACATCTTGTCTCCAGATATGATCAGCCCTCCCCTTGGAGACTTCCGTCACACCATTCACATCGGCAAGGAGGGCCAGCATGACGTCTTTGGAGACATTTCCTTTCTTCAAGGGAACTATGAGCTTCTACCTGGAAACCAGGAGAAAGCACACATGGGCCAGTTCCCTGGGCATAGCGAGTTCTTCCGGGCCAACAGCACCTCTGACTCCATGTTCACAGAAACGCCCTCGCCAGTGCTCAAAAACGCCATCTCCCTCCCAACCATTGGGGGGTCCCAGGCACTTATGTTGCCTTTATTGTCACCAGTGACATTCAATTCCAAACAGGAGTCCTTTGGGCCAGGAAAGCTACCCCGGCTTAGCTGTGAGCCAGTTGTGGAGGAGAAGGCTCCAGAAAAAAGCAGTCTGTTGGAGAATGGGACGGTCCACCAGGGGGATGTCTCATGGGGTTCCAGTGGGTCTGCATCCCAGTCCAGCCAGGGCAGGGACAGCCACTCCTCCAGCCTCTCTGAACAGTACCCCGACTGGGCGGCTGAAGACATGTTTGACCATCCCGCCCCATGCGAGCTCGTCAAGGAAAAGACTAAATCAGAGGAATCCCTCTCTGATCTCACAGGTTCCCTCCTCTCCCTGCAACTTGATCTTGGGCCCTCATTTCTGGATGAGGTGCTGAATGTCATGGATAAAAATAAGTAAGAGGACTCTGCCGGCTCTTTTCCATTGGGATAAAATGTATCAAAAAAACAACAAAACTAAACACAGTTGAAGTGAAGAGCTTTGCTGGCTATATTTGCTGTCATGTGATGGGTTTTCTAAAATAATGGTCCTACAAAATATTTTTTTACCTGGTATGCCTTGTTTGCAAAAACAGTTAAAAAAAAAAAAAAAGTCCATCCTGGCAAAGAGAGGAAGTGAGTCAGAACCCATTTCTGGCGGGCACTGGTGATGTACAGCTCACATTTTTTGTTTCCAGACATGTAAGAAATCTGGCTTGGACAGGATTGGCACTACTTAGCTATGAAGGGCTGTGCCAATCATATTAAGGACTTTTACAGTACTCATGTTCTGAGCAAGAGGAAATCAACATTTATTTAACACCTAAGCCCTTTTTCTAGATTCTTTTTCTATATTATATTGTTTGGGCTCACCAGAGCAAATTCTTCAGAGTTAAAACTTTTCTCTGTTTTCACATTTGAACAATTTTATGGGTGTTGGGGATTTGCTTGTAGCTCTTATATATCCCTATATAATATCTATACCACGAAATTTTGACTGTCAGCTACATGTTGGTAAGACACAAGCAAAGTATTACTGTAACTAAGTTATTTTTAAAGTTAAAATATATTTTTATGTGCCTTCAGCTTTTTATTGCAGAGTCTACATTTTATAGATACTACATCAAATGTGGTCGTTTGACTTTTTTCCATTGGGGTTCCATTTTAAGCTGTGTATGTGTATGTTTGGAAAAGTGTATTCACACTTAGCTTTTTTTTTTTCTTCCTCTGTTATCATACTTTTCACAGCAGCCAACAATGGACTATAAAGTGTAAAGGCACAGGTTATTCACACTGCTTCTGCTAAGACTGTGGGCTACACCACACGATGTTATTTGGGAATGTGGGTATTTTAGTTCAGTACATACTTGCATTACATAGGTACTTCATACAACACAATAAAGAGTAAATGTTAAAATCGACTTGCTTGGTTTTAGTAATAAACAAACCATAGGACAATAATTACATTTTCTTTTTAAGCCCACAGCTAAAAAAACGTGCTTGTTTAAATGTACATGAGCCTTTAAAATTAAGATAAGACATGATTTCCACCTACTCAATAATTCTGATTATTTCCCTAGGCTTTGAAATTCCAGAAACAAGGCCCCTCAATTTTAGGCAAAATGAACATGTGAGATGAGAATTTTTTTTTTTTTAATAAGTCAGCACTGATGCCAACCTCTCAAAAACTCATTTCTGTGAATCTCCTCCCTTACTTTAACCAGCAAACTCATGCAACCCCAGTCCTGTCCCTACAACGTAGGAGTTTTCATGCTGCAGCTTCCACATAGGCAAGATGAAAGAGGCCAAAAAGAGAGCAGCAGAGAGCACTTACCCACAAGGAGCCAGAGATGCCCTGAGGATGTTGGTTAAGGAACAGGAACAGGAAATGTACACAGCAGTTCCTGTCCCCTTGTCAACCACCCTCTCCCCCTCAAAAACTAACACCAGCACAGAATAACTTTCATTTCTCCTTGAAACATATCCCTGAAATGACTTTCTCTTCCAAACACTTCAGTGATTCTCAGCATGTCTGGAGTTGTTACGGTTCCATCATCTGATTATCTGAAATAACTTTTGAATTATAGGTGAAACACAATTAAGATGACTAACCAAGTAGAAGAAGAAACAAGCTTTGTTAGAGCACTGAGTTGCTGCCTTAATTTCCCAGTTGTGTTTCTATCCCACAGTTTTCTTTTTCTGCTCCACCACACCCGCTCATAGTTCAGAGTTCCAAAGAGAAACTTCCCAGTCTCTTCTAAATCTTGTGAATGAGGAGTCCAATGCATCATCATTTTTAAGCAGACTCTTTCAACAGGTTCTCCATCTTAATTCCTTCCTTCCGTTTTTTCTTCTGCACCTATGGCATATGAAAGTTCCTGGGCTAGGGGTTGAATCAGAGCTACAGCTGCCTGCCTATACACAGCAGCCACACAGGGTCTGAACCGCATGTGTGACCTGCACCACGATTCATGGCAACGCCAGATCCTTAAACCCATTGAGCAAGGCCAGGGATTGAACCCACATCCTCATGAATACTAGTTGGGTTCTTAACCCACTGAGCCACAATGGGGATTCCCCCATCTTAATTTCTTTCTTTTTTTTTTTTTTTGCCTTTTGTCATTTTAGGGCCACACCGCGGCATGTGGAGGTTCCCAGGCTAGGGTCTAATCTGAGCTGTAGCCACTGGCCTACACCGCAGCCACAGCAACGCAGGATCCGAGCCGCGTCTGCGACCTACACCACAGCTCATGGCAACGCCGGATCGTTAACCCACTGAGCAAGGCCAGGGATTGAACCCGCAACCTCATGGTTCCTAGTCGATTCATTAACCGCTGTGCCACGACAGGAACTCCCATCTTAATTTCTATTAATCACCTTCTCTCATTTCATTCTTCATCTACAGTACAACCGCAAGGAAAAGATTAAGCTATTGGGTGAGATGATGAGGAATGTCTCCCTTTCCTCTGCTTCCTTTGTGAGTAGGGAGAACAGCTCTGCCAGTATTACATTCGTTTGATAGAATCTAAGCAATAACGCATCTTTGTCAGTATTTACCCATTAGACTTTCTCTGAGCCCTTTCATGTACAGTCGCTCCCATTAAGTTAGGTATCATTGAGATGGCAACCAACATGATGCCCCTGTTAGAATGGTAACAGCCACATCTGGCTCATGAATGATATTGTTGAGTCATTTCTCTCATTGCACCTGCTGAGAGTTGACCATTTTCCTACTTTAAACCTAATTTATAAAGTCACGCTTTATTTGCAAATTCAGATGGATGCAACAACCAGAAAAGAGACCACACAATTTGTATAAGTAGAGATCCTTAGTGTTGTAGTAGACAAGGTTCTTGTGGGTGGTCTTTTCCCTTTGCAGTGAGGCCTAACAAAGGACAAAGTAGATTATTTCTACCTAAAATTATCTGCTAAAAAAGAACAAAACATCAAGGTCTTAGGTCTGCACGAATGTAAAGTCATTAATTATCACATTTCAGTGAGTCAGAGTCACAAAGACTAAACTGGTTGAACATAAAAAAAGAACTCAGGATTCTAGAGCACAGTCTATTCCTTTTTTATGTTACTGAAAGTTACTGTTTTTTCTCCCCACAGAAACACCTGAAGTCATGGCATGGAGGAAGTTTGTGAGTCCATGAATTGACTTGATAAATATTTTCAAACAGGGAAAATATACAAAATTATACACTAGGTGATAGTTCTCATCCTCTTAATGTGAAGCCTGATGAGATTCAATTTTATTGTGAAATGTAACAACATAAAAGGGCGAGTCAACATGATGGTCTCTCTCCAATAAGAGTTTTTTCCTTCGGAAATTACGTTCCCAATCTAGTTCTAAATTTAGCGGGTCTAATAAAGAAAATTCCCAGACTTTAAAATGAGTCCACCAGACTAATATGAATGAGTGAACTCATTTTTTTCTTATACAATTCATCAAGTCATATAAATGGGGTTATTGGGTGCTGCTCTGTGTCTCTGCCCATACATTGGGCCAGATCCAGCAAAATAAGAGAAGTTTCCAGATGCCAAGTGATAAGGTACCACTGACCCAGATGGGTAGCCTTCTAGTTTGGCTGTATCAGACTTGAGAATGTCACTATACTCAAAACTATACTCATATTAAAAATATTCACTCTGGCTAAGCAATACATTTGTTTTATAAAGAAGAAAATGTAGATTTTTAAGATGCGTTTGTTTCATCTGATGATAACCTAAAACTTCGCATGTTTATTCTGATGGCACACCAGTTCAGCCAGCCAGCCCTCCTTCTGAGAATGTTTAATTCTCATCTTATTCTTAGAGCAAGTGCTTATTAAAAAGTAAGCCTAAACATTTCTTACTTGTTGTCAGGGAGTCTCAATATTGTGTGGTAAACCACAGAAAAAAAAGTCATGTGAAAGAATGGGAGCTATGCTTATTTTATGAAGTGATGTATAGCACAATAAGATCCATTTTTCAACTATAGTGCTGCATTTCATTGTCTGCTATTTTTACTTAAAAAAATCCAATAGTGAACTCACTTCCCATGGCTTCTAAGGGAGGTCAATAACCATCCTTTGAAGGTCAGCCAAATTTCCTTCATTGGAAGCAGACTGACATGAGTGGGAGAGAGATATTTTAAAACTGCCCAAATCAAAGCCACTGTACAGAATAGAGTTGATATTTCAGAGACACAACATGAAGATGGGGATGTCTGACATACATCAAAACCAGTGATGCTGAATACATACGTATCAGCCTCTACCATCAAACAACTATAGGAGTAAGTCATCAGGCATGTACATGAGCCATTGCCAAATCATTGGGGAAACAGCTTTGAGTGCTGTGGAGGGAAAGACATGGAATGGCTCCATGGAAGAGCAGGACCCAAATGGGGCACTAAGGGACTGGTGAGATTTTTTTGTTAGGGAAGTATCCCTAAAACCCTACATCTTAGCAGGGTTTCTACTCAAAATGGTCCAGGCACAGGAATTTAATTAGAAAATGCTCAGCTCCAGGCCTGAGAAGTATCTCCCCATGGACTAAGAAAAAACTTTGGAATCTGAGACTGCTGACTGGGTGGGCCTCAGGGTTAGAAATGTGTATACAATAAGCCTCATGCCAGTCAATGCCTAGGCTGTAACCCGAGGCCGACAGTGAGACTGTTGGGTGTTGGGAAGTCATTTGCGAAGATGAAAGAAGTGAGGGGACTGAGTTTCTCCTGAAACAGAATCAGGTAAAACAAATTCATATTCTCGCCCCTGGGCTGAACACACTTGGGCAGCTATCCCACCAGCAGGACTTTTGGGGAGTTCCCTCATGACCCACCTCAACTCATCTTTTCATGGGCTGGGTTGTAATTTCTGACTGTGCAGCCCCAGGATTTGGAAGAAAGTGCTTTGGAAAATGGGAAAGTCAAAATGTCACTAAAAAGTCTGTCTGAGCTGAGTAGAAAAACCAGCTAAACAGAGTGGAATAAAGCAAACCATCCCTGAAATGCTCGCAAACTCAAGTCCAAATTCACAAACCTGAGGCCCAGCGAGAGACAAAAGTCTGTATTTCCTGACTCTGGTTTCTGCCTGAGGACCTGCATCTTTCCAAGGGTGACGTCTGGGCTTAGGAAAGACCAGATCCTCTCCCAGCATGAGCCTTTACTCTATGAGATACCTCAGGAAGACGGTTACCTCAGCATAGCACAAAGTCCCCAACGTCTACACCACAGATACCCACAGTGAGAAGTGCACAGACATTCCATAACATTTGGGTCTTGAACAGAGAGACCTTTGAGGTACTGCTTCCATGGAAAATTCTATCTTCAATAGGAATCACAAGAAATGTATAGTAAAATCCCCAAAAGGCTGTTGTCCCCATACCCAGAACCAGCCTTGTTTATAGTGAAATAGGCAGAACCCAAGTGACTGTGATAAGACAAAACCTCTAAAAACAATTTCTCCTCTATGTAGCTTCCCCAGGGTCAGAAAATCTACCACTGGAGATTGGTTCCTTTGGACAAGACATTATGCTAGGTATGGAGTCCCCTTAAAATACTCTCAGGACTATCAGCATCTTAAAGTCATCAACAACAGGATGTGAATTCACTTATCAAATGTCTATTCTAGGAACACAAGCCTTTAGCAACTTAACAAGGAAGATGCAGAGAGTAAGACAGACTAGGAGAAGCATGAAGAGTGAGTTCATACAATGTACTATTTTACCTAGGACCAAAAAAAAAGAAGCGGCAGGGAGACAGGCTCTTCCAAAAGATTTACCTGTTACCAAATAGGCCTTCGTCAGAAGAGATAATAAAGGTAATAGTTGGCTGATGTCCCTGGTGCCGAAGGAGTAAATGCAAATATTGCAATTAAATCTAATTTTGAATCAACACAAATTAGGTAGTGCAAGAGAATATTAACATAAAGCTCTCAGTAACTGACATGGTTTCATTCACCCTACAGACCACCAGGCATAAAGGCATTAAATGCCTTGATTCCAAATGTTGGTATTTCTAAATCACCGTCTAAACTTCCTTCTGCTTCCCCCTGACCCCCATCACCCCTTAATAATGGCATTTTAGGGAGTTTCCTTCGTGGCTCAGTGGTTAGCAATCCTGACTAGAATCCTTGAGGATGCGGGTTCGATTCCTGGCCTCCCTCAGTGGGTTAAGGATCTGGCGTTGCTGTGAGCTATGGGGTAGGTCGCAGATGAGGCTTAGATCCAGCATTGCTGTGGCTGTGGTGTAGGCCGGTAGCTGCAGCTCTGATTCGACCCCTAGCCTGGGAATTTCCATACGCTGTGGGCGCGGCCCCAAAGAGAAGAAGAAGAAAAAAAAAATGGCATTTTAGTCACATGACTTCCTAGAGTGGATTATGCTTTTATACTCAAGTCTCCTTTATAATAGTTTTTCTGCATTCTAAGGTAAACCTTTAGCAATGCCCCAGGAATATATGAAACTTTGAAAAGCCCGAAACAACATTAAAATTATAAATTTAATTTTTCAGAGTAAGTGGTAACATTCAGACATATCTCTGTAAAGTAAGCAAAGATGTTGTTAAAAGTGGGGGAAGATGGGGTTGTTTGTTTCTTTGGTGTTGAGCTGTAGGAGCTGTTTGTAAATTTTGGAGATTAATCCCTTGTCAGTTGGATCATTTGCAAATAAAAAGACACAATGAACCTTCTTACAGAACAGACAATGACTCACAGACTTTGGAAAACCTTGGTTTTTCAAATAAGACAATCTGGGGGGGTGGGGGGATGCACTGGGGGTTTGGGATACAAAATCTGTAAAAGTGACTTGTGATGATGTATGTACACCTGTAATTAAAATAAAATCCATTAAGAGAAAAAACAACAACAACAACAAAAAAACAAAAAGCGAAAAAAAGAAATAAAGACTACATGTTTTGTCAAAAAAAAAAAAGTGGGGGAAGAACATTGCTAATTATTTTCTAACCCCTCCTCTCACTGCAAGAAAATGAAATTGGGATGGGACTAGGCACAAGAAACAAAACATTTGTGGTGCTCTGGCCTCAGATTTTTCACCATAAATGGCAAGAAGGAAGAGCAGTTGAATACAATCTTAGATGTTAGATTAGCACCCCATAAAGTTCTCTCACTCTGCAGAAAACATCTTCTTAAACACACACACACACACACACCCAAAGTGGTGCTTTTACTATTGATTAATAAAACTGCAAATTTTCATCACAGTTGCCTCTCAGAACTTCATAAGCACACTGAAAATAGATCAGGTGCTTTAGGTAATTCAGAGAAAAAAATTATGCCATGAGGAGTTCCTGTTGTGGCTCAGTGGTTAACAAATCTAACTAGGAATGATGAGGTTGTGGGTTTGATCCCTGGCCTTGCTCAGTGGGTTAAGGATCCGGTGTTGCTGTGAGATGTGGTGTAGGTTGCAGACACGGCTCGGATCCCACGTTGCTGTGGCTGTGACGCAGGCCAGTGGCTACAGCTCCAATTAGACCCCTAGCCTGGGAGCCTCTATATGCCACGAGTGTGGCTCTAGAAAAAGCAAAAAAAAAAGACACACACAAAAAATTATGCCATGACAGGAGAACACAGAATAGGGCAGAGCCTGTTATGTAAGAGGAAGGGAAGCAGTCTTACTGCCCAAGACCCCAACCTGGAGATTTCTCTAACTGAAGTATACAAAGTATTACAAGTGAAATGGCTTCCAGGCATGTGATGCCCACCCCTCTAACCAGCCACAAAATAGGAATGCATAGAAGATGCTCTCCTTTCTTTCCGCCCCTATCATCCCCGAGCATTCCCTCCCCAGGGAGATTCCTCAGCTTCCCCGCCTCCAGCCCTTCCTTCAGGTCCTATGAGAAGGCCACAGCAAAGGACAGAGCCAGCTGCCTGGAGGATGGTTTGGTGGGTACGATCCTGCCTGGACATGCCCAAGAAAGACCTCCTAAAGTCTCCTGCTCTTCCAACACCCCTCCCTCAATAGGCTGACTCTACTACTAAAACAGCAATGAAAGTATATGAGCAATATCCCTGTGGTAGGCTGAGGGATAGCCCCCAAAGATACCTGGAACCTGAAAAGGTTACCTTATTTGTTAAAAGGATCTTTACAGATATGATTAAGTTAAGGATCTTGAGATGGGGAGTTAGCCTGAATAACCCAGGTGGTCCCTAAATGCAATCTCAATTGTCCTCATAAGAGAGAGGCAAAGGAAAACTTGATACAAGAGGAGGAAACAAAGTGAATACAGGGGCAGAGATTGGCCTGATGTGGCTACAAGTCAAGGAATGCTATTAGGCACCAAAACGCTGGAAGAAGCAAGGAACAGATTCTGCCTGAGAGCTTGCTGAGGGAATGAGGTCCTGCTGGCAGCTTGATTTCAGCCGGATACTGATTTTGGACGTCTGACCCCTAGATTTGCGAGAGAACAAGTTACTGTTATTTTAAGATACCAAGTTTGTAGTAATTTGTTAAAGCAGTCACAGGAAGCTAATGCAATACCCAAGCACTAGAGTGAATGCAGAAAAATGGAGTGTGTTATGGACTGAACTGTTACCCCTAAGATTCATATGTTGAGGTTCCAATCCCTAATGTGACTATTTGGAGGTAATTAAGGTTAAATGAGGTTTTAAAGTGGACCTTAATCCAAAAGGATCTGTGGACTCATAAGAAGAGAATGAGAGAAAACTCTCCCTCTCTCTCTCTCCCTCCCCCATCTCTTTTTCTCCACATGCAGAGGCACAAAAAAGGCCACGTGAGGTCAGAGCAAGAAAGTGCCATCTGCAAGCCAAGAAGAGACCTCAGAAGAAACCAGCCTCACTGGTACCCTCAGAACTGTGAGAAAATAAATCCTGTGGTTTAAGTCATACAGTGTGTGGTATTTTGTTATGGCAGCCCAAGCAGCTAATGAAGAAGACCTCCTGTAAGAGTTAGGTTTTTCAGGAAGATAAAACCAAGATGACCCCACCTCCCTAGGTATCAGTCTCCCCTGTAAGACAAGATTTACACGGATTCAATGGTGGTGAGGAAGAGGAAAACATTCTAGGCAGGATATCAGCAGGAGCAAAGTCTAGCCCTGCATTAACATTTCCAGACAGCATTCCCTATGGAGTGGCACAGTGGATTAAGGATCTGGAACTGTCTCTGCAACAGCACAGGTTCAATCCCTGACCCAGTGCAGTGGGTTAAGGATCCAGTGTTGCTGTAGCTGTGGCGTAGGTCAAAGCTGCATCTTTGATTCAATCCCTGGCCTGGGAATTTTCATATGTCATGGATGCAGCCAAAAAAAGATAAAAGGAAAAAGAAAGCATCCCCTACGAAGTGCAGGAGAGAAAGCTGCTCTCATGTACCACATGTTCACACATGATAATGCAGTGTCTAATCAGACACAAGGTGTGATGTCTTGGTCCATGCAGGCCAAGTGGGCTACTTCAGGAAGGTCATTGTCTCTCACAATTGATTGCTGCTGGTGTAACACAGTCAAGTGTGTGCATGGTGGACAGGCTTGGAGGAACTGGAAGAAAAGAAAGGATTTAAGACATGTTTTGGGGCTTGTTTCCAGCCCCAGACAGCATTTGATGTGGGCAAGGGCCAGATTATCACTGTCATCCAGATAACAACAAAAGGGAAGAAGAGAAGACAGCAGAGGGGCTCTGAGTTATGGCTCCGGAGATAATCTTCTATAGCTCTCTGCCTCAGAAGTGTTCCTTCGCACACAAATACCAAGTAAAGTTAAATAGGCCTTCCCAGTACACAAGGGCAAATGAAAGAAGAGACCAGACGGTTCACTGAGACCCAGAAGTGATGTGAGGGGCATTGTAAATATCCTTCTGGAAGCTGACTGGCAGAGAGACAGTTAGAATATACCAGGTGGAGCCCTGCAGGGCTGAGCTTCCCACATCAAGGCTCACAAAGACAATGGAGATGGTTGAGGGACACCCTGGGGGAGTGAGAGGACTGCCACCACCTGCCCTGCAGCTATGGGTTCAATGCCTTAGCACCCTTGTAATGCACTTGATGCCCAGAAGCTGGGTTGTGGGAAGTCCCGCCCCAGAGTACCTGCTGTTTTACTGGCCCCCTGGCTATTCGTGGGACCACACTGGGCTCTTTATAGGACTCAGAGTTTGGACTCTCATGTGTGGCACAAGTGGGTGAGCAGAAAGTATGGTTCTGGAGGGGATACTGAATATGGCATAGGTGAGGCCTGACTGCCAGGTAGCCGTGGGGGCGGCAGCAGCAGGAGCACGGCAAGCCTCTCACCTGTGAGAGTGGACAGGGAGCACACCTAGGACTGGGAGCCCAGGAGACATCTGGTGAGTTGGGAATGTGCCCTAAATGGTAAATGTGTTCCATCCGACAGGAGGAGCAGAACTGAGATTGCTTCTGACCATCGTGGCCAAAATAGTTTATCAGTGTCATGGATTCCTGGAGAACATGAGGCAGAGAAAGTACTCAAGTCTTGCCCACTGGAAACCAAACAGCCTGCCTTGAACCTGCGACCCATATCATGACTTATAAAAGGGTAGTTTACATCCATGTCCCCAGTCCTTCACCTCGCAGTCACTGAGGCACTGGCTTTCACTATCACCACTCCACAGAAGCTGTGCCCAGCAAAGTCACCAATGAACTCTGTTCACCTCCCTTCCTTCTCTGCAGCCTTTGACTCCACTGGGCAGTGCCTCTCCTCTCACACCCTCCTCCATCTCTGACTACCCCACTCTGGATCCTTCCTGGCTCCTCTTCTTCTATGTACCTCATCACTACTGCACACTTTGTCCCTCTCTTGGTCCCTGAGTTTGGTTGCATAGCTTTTAACTGATGACTCTTAGGTCTGTGTTCCTCTACAAACTCAACTCCTGGGCTTCATACCTGAATATGCAACTGATGACCACATATCTCTACTTGTTTGTCTTGAAGGACCCCCAAATTCACCACATTCCAAACATATCTCACCATCATCAGTAACACACTTCTATCCTCCTGCTTTTGCAGTCAGTGATACCACCAGTCAGCCAGCTGCCTGAAACAAAAATCTGGGAATTGACTCTTCCCTCACTATAACCCTCTCTTTCTACCCCCTTTATATACTTCATATCCAGCCTTTTTTCTCCATTCCCACTGCTGCTAACTTTCAGATCTTTGACATTCCTTGCTTTCATTATAGCCAAAGATTCCTAACAATTTCCCTGTCTTCAGTATGAAATTCCCTGCCAATGTATTTTGTTTTATTTTGTTGGTGGTGTATTTTTTCAAAGATTTCAATCCTGTTAGATGAAAGAATGTTAGATGAAAGGACAAATGGATAAAAAGTAGTCACTAAAATTAATGCTCACCAGAATAATTTTTTTTTGTTAGTCCACAAGATATAAAGTCCACAAGAAGTTAAGACTGCTCAGGAGCCTTAACTGGATGAGAAAAATGCTATAAATCCTGAAAAAGTATTTTTTTCTACTGCTCCCATGGCACGCATAAGTTCCCAGGTCAGGGGTCGAATCCACACCACGGTAGCAAGGAAAGCCACAGCAGTGACAATGCCAGATCCCTAACCTGCTGAGCCATCAGGAAACTCCCTGAAAAAGTAATTTTGAGGAAAACAGGGTACCACACATGTCTCCAAAGTATTCAAAGGATGTAAAGACTAACAGGATTGAAACCTTTCTTTAAAAAAATATATTTGCAAATGTTTTCATGCACATGGATTGTTTTACATATTTACACATTTTCATTATTTACCTTATAGAAGAATATGGCCCTATAGAAATTTATTATTGTTTGCTACAATAAGACCCATTACAGCAAGCTTTTAAATGTTGTCGGCTTAAAAGACAAGAATGTGACTTGGAGTCTGTAAGCACTAAGAGTCCTGAACAAGCCTAAACAAACATTTTTAATCAGTGTTAGTGCTTTATGAAATTTTTAAGCTGCCGCTTAAGAGATGATAATGCACAAGCTGGCAAAAAAGAAAAAAAAGGGCTGTCACCTTTACCATACATTATCTAAATGTACCCAGGCAAAGGCATTTCAAGTACCCTACCCTGATGCTGCATGAACACATAACAGGACAGGAAGTCAGCAGAAACTGATTTTATATCCTAATTGGTGGCACTGGCTATTTCTAGAACAGCCAAATAGTGTCAAGAATAAAGACATAAATTATTCATAGTAACCAAGAGGAACAACATATAAAAACTGACTGTATTGTCTCCTGGTAGAAAGCAAAGGCTGTATCTTAGGCTATTCAAATATTTTAAAATTATATACAATGTGATTTTAGTTTAGTAGCTTTCTATAATGAAAATATAGACCCATAGCCATTGAACTACACATAACACCCCATTATCTCATCCAACACTGCAGCTGTCACAAGTCACAGGATACTTGATCTACAGGCGAGTTAAGATTTAAAGAGCTAGGTTCTAACCACAGACAAGAACACACAACAGAGCATCTTAAAGAATTTCCACTTGTGCCATCCTGGACTTCTTGTCATTCTCCGCATACGATGATCTGATTGTACAGATGCCATATCTGAGAATGGGGATAAGCAATTCTGGACTCCCTTTCCTTCATCAAATATGGGGCTCTTTGTTCATTGAGTCTCATCATTCCTAAAGCAAGGCACAAATAATTCCTAAACATACTGCCTATACATTAAAGCAATACATTCACCAGTTGTGTGTGTGTAATTGTGGTGTAATGTATATGTGTAGAGAGAAAGAGAAAGAGAATGTGTGTGTGTGTGTGTGTGTGAGAGAGAGAGAGAGAGAGACAGAGACAGAGAGACAGAGACAGAGAGACAGAAATAGAATAACTGAAAGAATAAGGCAGGTGATCAAAGAGAGAAAGAAAAAGGGTGGCAATATTATCTGCCTGAAAAGAAGTTGAACAGTACTCAGTATTACAAAGTATAAGTTGATTTATAAAAAGGAGACAACAAAGGAAGAGCAACCTAAATAAGCAGAAAACATACGAGAGCACAAACGTGAAAAGAGATCAGAGAAAATATAAAAAAAGAAAGAATGCCTTAATAGGAAAAAAAAATAAGATAATCCCAAGGATGACTGTCCCTAGTCTGCGTGTCCTCAGGCAAATGTTTTTTGCAGGGTCCCTGCAATCTGACTTTTTAAATATTTTACAAAATTCATTGTTCTGTGTGAAGCATAATGATTTATTGGTGGAGATACGGAACACTGGGTAGAGAAGAGATATTTTCACATTTGTTTATTGTCCAATCAGTGTGAGTGAAGATTACTCACAGTGTCAAGGCACCATTGCTTCCTGAGCAAGTGCCAGAACTACCTCTTTGTGTTCTTTATTGTTAGATGTGCTAATTTAACCTTTTCACTGGGCGAAGAGGCTAACAGTGCCATTATTACTCACAACATCATGGCTCTTCAGAACATGTTTGCACTGAAACAACATAAATCTGCTTGCCTCTGCATTTCGCTGATACCATTTACATGTTTAATGCGGGTTATGTCACCCAAATTGCCACCCATGAATCCCAGCTTCCAATGGCTCTCTCAGGGTTAT
Source organism: Catagonus wagneri (assembly GCA_004024745.2). Taxonomy (NCBI): domain Eukaryota; kingdom Metazoa; phylum Chordata; class Mammalia; order Artiodactyla; family Tayassuidae; genus Catagonus; species Catagonus wagneri. The sequence continues at coordinate 21,745,952 of PVHT021183518.1, read as the reverse complement.
TAACTGGCTTTGTGGATGTTGACAGCAAAGGCCAGCCTTATCCAGAGTATAAAGGAAAATGTGAATGTTAATTTACTTTCTGATCGTGTTAAATTCACTGTTTGAAACTGTCAAGAATAAACCTAGAATAGCATATTTCCCAACCCTATCTTCTCTTGAACTACTTTGGGGAATCACTGAATTCCTAGAATGTGACTTTTCTTCCAATGCTGGTAGCACCTCTGCCTTCCACAGACCACCACTAGGGGGGAGGGGTGGAAAGAGGCCAGAAATAGACAAAGATGAGTGGTACTATTTGTGTAAAGAATGTTGGTCTCTCACTAACACAGCTTAAACATGGAGTTCTATGTCAACACATATTTGGAGCCTAGAGAGGGCATCAGTCAGAAGGATCTATAGGAATTATAGACCAACAGCTCAAAAGTTCTCTGAGGAGAATGTATAGCCCTCTGGAGGATTGGGCAGGGAGGCTTTTGACCATCCTGGTGCCAGTGATGGGAGGTACACAAAGTAAAGGAAGTATGGTGCCAACATTGCTGCCCTGGTGAGGAGTGGGGATGGGCAAAGAGGTTGCCATGTATCAGAACATGGACGGGTGAGAACTGACACAGGGACCCAACATGTGGCAGCCCAAGGGTTGGCAGTGGGTCAAGGGTACCCCAGGAGCCATGAACTTGTGTCTCCTATGTGGGAGTCATCCAAATCAGTCATCTGCACTTGTATGGTGGCTCAATCTCATGAAATCTTACTGGAGAAGATAGGGGGCTATGCTGAGGAGCAATTGCTGTTCAGGTAACCCTCCTAAAGTCAAGGTCAGGCCAGGGGTCCTAGAACTATCCTGTAGAAATGAGGCCTGGAATTCTTTGGGGCATCTGCTCAAATTAACACAGAGGATGGGAAGTAAAGATCCACAAACACCGCAAAGGGGAGAAATGGGGACCACGGTCCACAAAGACAACAGATAACACTGCTACTCTCGCTGTTCCAAGTATCTGAAGGGAACTTTGAAAATGTTGAGGAAGTCACTTCAAAGCACGGGAAACCCTGTGATGCAGGACTGGAACGGACACACTAGGGTCCTAGAGCTATGTTGACATCAAAGATGACCAGCAACATCCATTACTAACTGGAAGAGCTGTGGAGAAATCTGACACACAACAGTTAAGCAAAATGTCCAGCATGCAGCTACTAAGTGATAAGGTCTGACTTAAATCCAAACAGTCTGACTCTGGAACCTGTGTTCTCTGCTGTGAAAATATATAAAAAAGATTATACACTTTATATTCAGACAGACCCGAGCCTGAATCACCACCCTGACAACACAAGCATGTGCCCTTGGTATCAAGTGGGGATAATAGTAGTTACTTTGCAGGATTTTTTGCACGGATCAGCTAATTTTTTTTCTATAAAGGACCAGTTTATAGGTTCTTTAGATAGCCCACATGGACTGTTGCAACTACTCAATTCTGCAGCATGGAAGTTGCCACAGACAATGCATAAATGAATGAGCGCTACACTGTTCCAATAAAACTCTATACAAAAACAGATGGTGGGCTGGATTTGGTCCATAGGCCTTAGTTTGGCAACTATTTGTTTTGAGTATTAATTCAGATAATGCCAATAAAAGTTTTATAATAGTTACCCACACTCAATAAACATTCAATAAATATTAGCTGCTATTATACCAACAAAAATCACTATATTTTAAACTTGTTGGCTCAAGGTTCTAGTGTTCCTGCCACCTTTTTTTCTCATTATTTTACAATTACAGTGCACATACTTAAGGAAAAATGATAAGTAAATATATAATTTAATTACTTGAGTTCTTCCTCTTTACTATCATTTTTCAAATGCTCTTTTTAGATTTATTTTCTATCTGAAAACTATCAAAACTGTCATTGTCTTTAAAATGTGTGAATCAGGAGTTCCCATCGTGGCTCAGTGGTTAACGAATCCAACTAGGAACCATGAGGTTGTGGGTTCGATCCCTGATCTTGTTCAGTGGGTTAAGGATCCGGCGTTGCCGTGAGCTGTGGTGTACATTGCAGACATGGCTCGGATCCTGCCTTGCTGTGGCTGTGGCGAAGGCCAGCAGCTACAGCTCCTGTTAGACCCCTAGCCTGGGAACCTCCATATGCTGCGGGTGTGGCTCTAGATAAGGCAAAAAGACAAAAAAACATAAAAATAAAAATAAATGTGTGACTCAAGTCTTAAGTGCAGATTTATATATTTATTATATATTTAAAATAAAAATTTTCTGTTATTCATATTTCTATTTCAGAAATATAAAACAGGAATTCAGGATGCTACAACTCAAATTTATCTTTGAAATCTACATTTCAAGACTACATATCATGCATGAATAATCAGTTTTACCACCATTTATTTGTGATTTCCGTAACAATTTACAGTTTTATTTATTTGGAATCTACACAGCTCTTTTCTGTAGTTCTACTTTTTTTCATATTTTAAAGTTTTACTGAAGTATAATTGATTCACAAGCTTGTAATAATTTCTGCTCTACAACTAAGTGATTCAGTTATATATAAATACACATCCATTCCCTTTCAGATTCTTTTCCCACATAAATTATTACAGAATATTGGGTAGAGTTCTCTGTGCTATGCTGCAGGTCCCTGTCAGCCAATCATTCCATATACTACAGTGTGAATATGCCAATCCCAAACCCCTAGTCCACCCCTTCTATCCCACCTGTCACCTTTGGTAACCATAAGTTTGTTTTCAAAGTCTGTGGGTCTGTTTCTGTTCTGCAAATAAGTTCACATACATCCTTTTGCTAGATTCCACATATAAATGATATCATATAATGTTTGTTTTTCACTGTCTAACTTCATGTAGATGATAATCTCTAGGTCCATCCATATTGCTGCAAAAGGCATTATTTCATTCTTTTTTATGGCTGAATAATATTCCATTGTACATATGTACCACATCTTCTTTATCCATTCCTCTGTCAGTGGACATTTAGGCTCTGCACTTCTTTTATAAACAGCATTTCTTATCTTTGGGAAATAATCCCTTCCTCCACTCTATTGATGTGGTTTAAAATAGCCACCATCAATGTTAACTGGTTTTAGGGTAAGCTCTGGATCTAAGCTATGAGCTTTGTGGGTTGGTTGCCTCTGCTAGTCTTATTTCCAGCTGTTAGGAGGACACTTGTCAGACAGGACAGTAGAGAACAGAAGAGGCCAGGGATGGAGGAATAGAGGCTTATGATTGTTGAGTCCTCATCCTCTTTACCCCTAAAATCCAGTCAGACTCTTGTCCTCCTCTCGTGGTTTGGTTCTGAGAGACAGTGAATTCCTCCTTTGCCAAAGCAAGTTTCAATTGATCTTGGACTATGACATCATCCTTGGGTGATGTGAATCATCCCCACTTGGTTTATCCCAAGGGGGAACTTGCCCATCTGCCACTCACCAGATGTGTGACTTTGGCATTACAGTAATAACTTGCAGAGAATATAGCTCATTTAAACGCATTTCTTTCATCCAGAAGACCAGAAGGAACCAACTAGGTCAAGAAGAGAATTATTTTAAATGACTGTGCATGGCTTTTGCATTTTTTAAAAATAACGAATACATTTGGGAACACTGTATCTGATTAGGAAGGGAGGTAGAGAAGGGAAGGGTTTCCTTTTTTCTCAAGAGTTTCAGAGCAAAACAAAATTTTAAGAAAGCCTAGCAAAAATGGAGCAGAAAAACTTCTCATATTTTTTTCCAGTTTTTTCGGTTTTTTTTTTCCTAGTTCTTCCCTGGTTTCTTGAGATTCATCAGGTAAGCATCTGCACAATGGTCCTTGTTCTCACTGCATTCTCCTGAATAAGTCAGCTTGGGCTGCCATAACAAAATACAACAGTCTGGGTGGCCTAAACAACTGGAATTTTGTTTTCTCACAGTTCTAGGGGCTGGATGTCTGAGATCCAGTTGCCAGCACAGTCAGGTTCTGGTAAGAACACTTCCTGGCTTACAGTCTTGCAGTGTCCTCACGTGACTCAGAAAGAGAGCAAGCTGTCTGGTGTATCTTTCTTAAGGGTACTAATCCTGTCATAAGGACCCCACACCTGTGACTTCATTTATGCTAATTACCTCCCCCCAAGGCCTCATCTTCAAACATCTTTGCACTAGGGGTTGGGACTTCAACATATGAATTTATCTGGCGGAAATACAATGCAGTTCATTGTACCTCCTGCTTAGCATATTGCTAATTTTTAGAGATTAACCTATTTATTGTCCTAAAAGTTGAGAAGAATCATCTAAAAATATTTTCACTTATTGTTTAGGCAGCAGTGTGTGAAGGCATAAGCAAGGCCTCTCAGAGCCAGATCTGGGTTTAAGTCTTCCCTTGACTATTTATTTCAGTAGGTTGCTTATACTTATTGAGCCCCAAATTGTAAAACTGATACAGTATGATTATCTGCCTCACAGGGATGAATAAGAGATACAATATTGTTAAGCATTTAGCTTTAAAAAGTCTTCTCTAATGAATAACCACCTTAACTTTATAACCTTCCAAGAGCACCAAATATTCTCAAATATAGTGTGGATTAATCAGTCTGCCTGCTTTTTCTGGGGTAAGCCCTGAGAGAATGGACATTCTGAAAAGGTAGGGGTAGGGATCATTTTGGAAGGTGGAGTATACACTAAAAGCAAAGAAGACTCTTATGGTATTCCAAAGAAAGATTAAACTGCACACTTAGTAGGACAGAGGGATCTGTCAACAGTGGGGATAAGAGTGGTGTGGAGGAAAGGGTCCTGAAAGAATATAGAGGAAAACGGAGGTCACCAAAGATCAGCCTCATAGTTTTCAAATGTCAGCTCTGGGGACTGGACTCCTGGCTTTCCAGAAAGCCCATTATGTTCCCTTCCTTTCCCCTGTGACTCAAAGGAAGGCAGGAATAATCCCTGTCAACCTCCTAATAAGTGTATCTGGGGCAGAAGAAGTGAGCAGTGATTACAGGGTCCTACTTGGCTTGGGCCTGTCAGTACCACAGTCACACCTGACCCAGAAAATCAGCAAGCCCTGCTCAGGGTGGCTGTAGTCTGTCAAGCTATTGAGCAGATGCTGCTGACCCGGGGGTTTCTGAGAGGCACTGTTTCTAACTCTCTGCCAGGAAGTGCCTGTGGAAGGCAAAGAAACTAGACCAGACACCTGACTTCATAAAAACTAACAAGAGCCTGATCCTCCCAGCAGCTTGCTTGTACAGCTGGAGTGGCTGCTCATGACATCTCTTTTACCAACACGTTTGCCAACCGTAATACACAAGGAGAACTCTCTTTCCTAAAGGGACAGAGGGAACCAAACACTACCAGGGATTCTTTCCAAAAATGATTTGAGAATTCCCTTCCTCTCAAGATTACCTGATCCAACTACATTCATCTTACAATATTCTTCTGTCAGAAACTGAATTTCAGAGGACAAAACTCTATTTTCTGGAATCTTCCACATTGTAACTGCCTATTAATTACCTTTTCTTGTCAGCTGGTCCCCCACACAGAGCTTAAATGTTTAGTCTGCAGTTTGTGTAATCATTCTCCTGCTTCATAATTATTCTCCAGAATTACTTAGCTCTGAAGGCACTACCACAAAATCTGTGCTTTCTATATCCTTATAATAATGCATTATGAGATCTGTATTCATGAAGCCTTGCTCAGGAGTTGAAATGAATCTTGACGCAATACTTGTCCTTTAAATGTATTCTCAACTGTACACCTATTTCTTGAGTTCTTGGGTTGGGTGCCAAGTGAGTGGCTGCCTGGACTGCGCCCTTCCAATACTCAACTCAAATCTACCTCTTCTAGAAAGATTTTCTTTTTCTGCTAGCCCCAAATAATCTCTTACTTCTCGGAGATAACACCACCCATTCCATTTATACATTCATCGCTGCCTCCCTTCTAATGCCATCTTCAAGTGTCATTCACATCTTTTATAGTCACTTACTTTTGCATGGATGTATCGTCTTTACAAATGTAAGTTCCTTGAAGGCAAGGATCTTGTCATATTATCCTCACACCTCTCAGAGCATCAGCAGCGATACTCAATAAATGTCTCTGTTACATTCATTTCATTTGCTGCATCACACTCGAGTTTACAGATTCTTTGCCTTCCTAGGGAAAGCCAGAGTAACAATCAATGGACTTGTGACTGAGCCTCTTTAATAACAACATTTACTTCATTTACTAATGTTACTATGATTTTAGGAGTTGCATTTGGTTGTTTACTCCTGCGTTCTAACTGTAAACCTACTGCCAGAATATGCTTAGTAAATTGGTGTGTGTGTGTGTGTTTCTATTAAACTGAGCACCAACTTGTTCTGTACTCTCTGTGAAAAGAGGAATTAGTCATGGTTACCGAAAAGAGGGGAAACGTATTCAAAGTAAATATCAGTGCCTGAGATTGCTTTTCACTCAAAGTCTGAACACCCACATGAGACTGAATCTGTAAATATTTACGGTAATTTATGGTAAAAAATATTGGCTTCCTAAACTATACTGCTGCCAAAATATTTCTTTCCCACATGCCTGCCTGGTGTGCTCGCCTGTGGTGGGCAACGTACCCTCTGTCATAAGTTAAACTTCTCGTGTTGTAAAGCTTTAAGAGGACTTATGAAGAATTTGGGAGAATAAAAAGAAAAGAGGAAGAGAGAGTGTCAGAGAGGAAGAGAGAGTGTCAGAGAGAAAGAGAGCGAGATGGGGCGGGGGGAGAAGAAAGATAAAACCTGAAAAAGAATATAAAACCTGACAAAACTTATGACAAATGTATTATTTCCCATGATGTCCGAAATCTACTATGTGAGTTAAGCAAAACATTGACCTAACATGTGCAAGCATTTTATAAAGAGCCTAAGCAAAAATGAACCCCAAAGCTGACAGGTTCATAGCTTATACAAGCTTCACTCTGCTCACAAGAGTGCCCCCACCTCCACCACAGTCTGGGGCACCATATACTTACTCTTAAGACCTCATTAGGAAGAGCATGGCAGAACTGAATTTTCACTGAGGCCACACCACCCAGAGGCAAGTTACCCACCATCAGTTTTTCCTCTAGTGCCTGAACCCATGTGGACAATCTTTATTTTCATGTTAAATCAACTTGGATTCAGAAATTGGCATTTTTCTGAGGTCCCAAAGAAATCCACTAACACAAAACCATACAGAGCAATATCATCTTTCCTGAAGCTGCTATAGAAGAGTTGGGGAGAGCTAGGTAGGTTGCATTGCACATTCACAGCAACAATTGACCCCATTAAGTACTTCTGGTTTACTGAAGACCCTTCCTTGGCCAGTTGACTATTGTGAATTATTCTGTTTCTCTCCCAGCAGAGTCCACCTCCTGCTGCAGGCACCACCAGCGCAATTTATGCCAAAGAAGGGACTGAAGAGAAACCCCCACTTTAATTCTTCCAGGGTGATTGCTCTGCATTAATCTAAATAGTCTCAGTCAGAAGGGACTTTAGACCACTGGGAGATATCTAGGGACTTATTCTTTAAAAAAATCATACAGCCAAGAATCTTCTGCCTGTCCTTCCACCAGATACTCCAATAAGACTTAAAGCCAGCTGAGCCTAGCTATAGGTTCAGGCAGAAGCCAGTGGAACTGGAGGGAGGTAAACACTGAGAAAGACTTTTCTTTGGAGCACTTCCTTCCCCGGTCCCCTTGGACCTGTGTCCAAGGGCTCAGAAGCTACCACTGACTTCCAGCATTGCCTCATGTTTTCAAATCTCCAATACATCTTTCCAGTTTCTCCACCCTCTCTATCAGGGTCCCTCCTCTTCACACATATCCTCAGCCACCTCCCTTTACAATTTGCTAACTTAAGCCACTTCTTTTCCTTTTGGCTGTGCCAGAGGCATGTGGAAGTTTCCAGGCCATGGAATGAACTGGCGCAACAGCAGTGACCCAAACCACTATAAGTGTCAGATCCTTAACCCAATGCACCACAAGAGAACTCCTTAAGCCACTTATTTTCTGAAAAGCTAACTCTTCCTCCTTCCTCCAGGAGAAGAAAAGGGCCAGGACCTTATAGGAGAAGCCCTCTTGGCTGGATTATAGGCAAGGACTCCTGAGCTAGCTAAAGAGATCCAGGCTGTGAGGAACAGTCTCTCTCCTTCCTCTCTGCCCAGTTCCTCTGTCAGTCTCCCAGCCTGACCTGATTCCTGGCAAGAGTGGATGGACATAAAAAAGGAGTCACTATATAGTTTGCAGGCTGAACATAGGGAGAAAATGTAGGGCCCTTTGTTCAGAAATTATTAACAATTGCAAGACAGTGACAGCGGAGCACTGAACCAAGTGCAGGCTCTCCGGAGCATGGGTCCCTGTGGGACTACACAGCTTGCATGCCTGTGAAGCTGGTTCTGACATGAAAAGTCACAGGAATTACAGCCATTTATGTGAAATATGTGCCACTTGTGGTCAATTACTGTGCAGGGTAATAACAATTGTGCATTTCATAATTATGAAAGTGAAAATATATAATCATTATATAAACACTGGTTTGTAATAATACAGTGCAAATATTCTTTTTACTATGTGCAAGATTTACTTTGTCAAATGACGTATTGATTTCAGAACCAAATCTTATTCATATGCACACAGTCTTGGAGGTGGGGGTGCTGTGGCAACTCATATTTTAATTTTAAGAAGATGTTAATGAGGTGACTCAAAAGGCACTGCCTTAAACAATACTAACCAAGACCAGCAGTAGTGAATTTAGGAGCTGAAAGTAAATCTCCTTCCTTCTATTCACTCAGGACAAACTAGCTTATTGAAATCATATGTAATTATACATTAAGAGAGATGGTTCCTAGAATTTGGGGATTTATACACCAATGACATTTCCAAGAAATTTAGGAGATTGACAATTTAATTTTGCCATGGAAGGACGTCAAAATGAAACCATCTATTCTTTAAAAAAAAGGATATTTTTAACAGAAAGATATATAAGAACATGATTTTAAAATGAAGACAATAAATTAAATGAATTTAGTGTTATAAACAGCTCATACCATTGATGTTTTTCCTCACCTAGTCAGAAGCAGGTAAACACTTTTTCTGTGTCCTCAGCAAGATCAGCAGACTGACATTTATGGACTGTAGGTCAAAAAGTCTGTGGCCACAGGAATGTCTATAAAAGACAACTGAAGTGTCATTTTGCTTCAGCACTAATGATTCCTGAAGAATCACAGCCAACTATTTGTTTTGGATTCACTTTGATATTGTCATCCAGATGTCAGCTTCCCCATTCCTCAGCCTCCCATAAGCCCTTCTTAGAGATCTGGTTAAACCTAGCCTAACCCAAATCGACATCTTCAGACCCTCAGAAACCCTTCTCTGGCCCTCTAGAAGCACACATGAATTGCTTTCCGCTTTGCCTCCCTGTTTTAGGATTCACATAAAATGACTCTGATTCAAGTCCATCCACTGCTTCCATGGCTCAGCGGTAACAAACCTGACTAGTATCCATGAGGATGCCGGTTCCACCCCTGCCCTTGCTCATTCGGTTAAGGATCTGATCTGGCGGTATTGTGCTGTGGTGTAGGCCAGCCCCTACAACTCCGATTTGACCCCTAGCCTGGGAATTTCCATATGCTCCAGTTGTGGCCCTTAATTAAAAAAGAAAAAAAAAAAAACTATTCATTTCAAGCTCTTCAGGATTTAGGAAACTCTCGTTTTTGTTTTTTTTTTTGTCTTTTTTTAGGGCCACACCCACACCCATGGCATATGGAGGTTCCCAGACTAGGGGTCCAATCTAGCGGAATCTGAGCCATGTCTGTGGCGTACACCACAGCTCACAGGATCTTTAACCCACTGAGCAAGGGATCGAACCCAAGTCCTCATAGATCCTAATCAGGTTCGTTAACCGCTGAGCCACTATGGGAACTCCAGGATTTAGGAAACTGTCACTGAGATCTTGGGCTTGCGGTCTTCATCAGTCTTTCTCAATCCACCCCCATTTTCTCCTTCTTCATCCCTTATTGCCCTGGGACTTCAGATAAATCCCCTTCCTCTTAGAGAACAGTTCTGCCCTCAAACAGATCCTTTGAGTACTTAGCAGTACTTTGTGTCCACAACAGTGGGGCTTCCAAACCAATGGAAGAATTCCTTAAAGTAATGTAATGCCCCCTGCCTCATTTCTTTTCATTAACAAATACCATACAACTCACTGATCTTTCCCTGCTTACTTAACCTTTCAATGATCTCCTGCTCATAAGAATTTATGCACTGGTAAGAGGCCATATGTACTATATCACATAATCTATTGCCCTGTGTACTTTGCTAGCTTCCCATGTTTCTCTCTCATGCCCCTCAATTAGGTTGTAATGTATCTGCAAGTCAGGGCAGTAATTCTTACACCTCTAACCATTTCTTCAGCAAGGAAGCCTTTGAGTGTCTCCATGAGCCAGGCACATGGCAGCACCTGCCCTTGAGAAGCTCTTGGCTTAGCAAGAGGCAGAAGCAAATATACACAACAGATGAATTACAATACACAGTGGGAAGTGACATAATAGAGATAGGAACACAGTCTATAGGAGCCCAGAATAGGAAAAGTCAACTCTACCCAGGAGAAAAAGAAAAGGACTAGAAAAAGTGCATTCCAGACAGAAATACTAGAATATGTAAAGGAACAGAGATAGGAAAAGGCAAGTTATTAATGGAAAAAAATTTTAAATTCAATGTGATTAGGGCATGAAGTTTCCAGAAGGGATGGGAAAGAAGTAAGCACAGGTTGTCAGAACAGAATATAAAAAAGTCTTCTGAATTTCTCATAGCCCCTGGCCTATTGCTGGCCATATGGTCTATGTTTAATAAACAATAGTATCCTCTGTAGAATACTTTACCATCTTTAAAAAACTTTTACATTCATGATCTCTGTTCTCACAACCCTGTAGATAAATATCTCCCCTCAATTTACAGATAAAATTGAGTTTTAGTGATGTGCTACAAATCACTAAGCTAAGTAATATCAAGTGAGACTCTAATTTAGTTCTCTCTCCTAATTCTAAGTCCAAAACTCTTCGCACCACCCAGAACAGAGATGAGCTAGTTCATGGTCACTACTGTTACAAAGCCCTAAAGAGGTATGTGCAGTTCAAGAGAATGAGCTTTAGAATAATAACATGCAAGTTCAAGTCCTGGTTCTATCACTTACAACCCATGCAATCTTTGGAAAGTGACAAAATCTTTTAGCATCTGTTTTGTCATTTGTCAGCTTTACGAGAAGCCTTCTTCACAGAACTGTGGATGAGATCAAAGCATATAATTTCTCCATAAACTAGAAGTCACTTTATGAATGTTTCAAAACTATTTTTAAATGACTGTTCAACAGAGGAAACTTTAATTGTACATTACCTTTCAAAAAATAAATATAGACTTATTTTAAGTTATACCAAATATTTTTATTTTGGCCCAAGAAGTCTGATGTGCCCTTAAAGCAACTCATTCCTCCTTATTTTTCCTGGACTGTACTTTACAGGCTCAGCTTTATTTCTAAAATGAATTATAAACTCACTTACATATGAATCATTTGCTGTCCTTATTTCACACCACAAGGTCTATTTTTGGGGGGTTGCAGGGAGAGCTGACAGTGATACAAACTTCTGTAAGAATTTGTTATTTTCTCAGATAAAATGACTCCTTTCTCTATACACTTCACTTTGAAAGAAACTGATTAAGAAATGTTTTCCAGGATCTTTGTGCCATAAAACTACTGCCACTAGGGTACAGGGTGAGGGAAAAGGACATAGGGAAATGCCATGCAAATGTCAGTCAGATCTGTCAACACCCACCCCAGGGATTCTGTGGATCTGTTAGTCAGTTTTTCCTCCAAGTGTATACATTCAGAAAAACCAAGTAATCTACTGAAAACTACTGAAAGTACCTCTAAGACCAAAATAATAGTGAAGTAATGAGAAAAAGGAGTGAAAATAAAATATGGACCCTCATGCTATACCAAAATCACATTGTCTGATTTTAACCCTTCCTCTCTGGCCCCCCTTCCCCTCAAACAACAAAGCCCTTCCACCAGTTAGTGCCATCTAGCATGGAAAAGGCCAAAAAAAAAAAAAAATCACAGCCGATATTTTCCACTGAGCCAGCCACACTTTTATTTTTTTTTTCTTCCCTGAGCTTAATAGTGAAAGCTCTGTTTGTTTCACAATGCTTTAATTCTTAGTGCTTACAAGAAATTATTTTTGGAGGTATCATATTTTAATATAAGTTTCCATTAATCTTTCCACATGATTCCCTTGCTTTTAAGAACTGCCCTCCTATCCAGGCTTACCCAACAATGCCCATGCTTCATATGCTTTCAGCCCTGAGACAGGACAAACACTGTGTTCATCTGCTGGAACCCAGCCCTGGGTGCTGGTGGAGAAGGAGGGAACATTTGCAACCGCACTCAAGTGTCATGGTGGTTTTCAGCTGGCAAAAGCATCTGAACACAAGACATTGCACTTTTCATGCTCACGAAGGGATTTTCTAAAAATCTAAGCTATGTTTTGAAATCTGCATTATTATAGGGTCTAACTCCCTCCACTCCTCTCCTTTCTCCAGCTCTCTGATTCCCAGATGGTTCGGGGGAGAACTTTTGAAAACACAGCCAGGGTAAAGACTGGCTCTTTTTGTCAAGGATTAAAACAAGAGGCTGATTAAAAGAAAAGTTGCATTTATATTCTTTTTGAATTTTGATTAGCCTAATTATACCCAATCGTGTTTATTGACTCTCTTCTCCATTCAAAATGCCATAATTTGAAAGGATGACTGCAAATGAAAAAAGTCAGTCTTAGGACAGGAAAGCTCCAAACACACTATAAGAGCCTGCATGGAAGGCCAATGACTGGTACCTTTATTTTTTTCTTCTAAAGACCAAGATACATTGTAACATTTAAAATTAAAAAAAAAACTTTCCCTTTTTTTAAAAAAAAAATATTTTTCTACACACCATCGTTCTATCTATTATACTGGGACCTTGGAAATAGAATGACCAGTGTTTGAATTCACGCTTGTCATCTTATTGGCCTAGTTAGAGTCTCTGAGCCTCAATTTCATCTCTTGTAAAATGATAAAGCTACCAAGCTGATAGGTTTTGTTACTGTGATGATGAAAGAGAGATCACATTGGCATGGTACATATTACATAAATGACAGATGTCATTACTATTACTATTATTACCAGGATGGTAGGCTGTTACATTGCGGCCTTCCAATTGAAAGGCACTTACTGGTATTTGTCCCCTTGTAAAGTATACCCTCCCGCACTGAAGTTGATGTTGATCACGACTTGACTTGGCCAGTGAAGCTTTAGGATGTGTGACACAAGCAGAGGTTTCATGGGCATCTGTATACACAACGAGGTTTGTTTTTGTCCAAACATTCCCTCTTGGACCCCAGCTGTTATGCTGTGAAGAAATCTAGACTATTCTGCTGGAAAGGGGCCGCCTGAGAGGCCAGGGAGGATGAGAAAAGCCATGTGGAAGTAAGCTAAGGTGCCCTAGCTGAGCTCCCATCCATTGGTGCCAACACCACTGAGAGTGGAAGAGCTGCCCATATCTGTGTGAGAAATAATAAATCATGGTTGATAAATAACTGAGACAACTGGAAAGGAATAAGAAAACAAAGTTAGAAGATGAGTTCCATTCAACTGACAAAAACTGCAGGATCTGAACACCCATAGGTTGATTCAATTACAAACCATGTGACTGTGGGCAAATTAATTCTCCTCTCCAAGCCTCAGTTCGATCACATAGGCATGAATATAATGGTAGTTACCTCATAGAATTATTGTGAGGATTAAAAACATGATCCCTATAAAACATTTAGTTCAGAATCAGGTACACCACTAGACTAAAAAGTGTAAGCAGTATCATCATTGTTTTCCTTGAGGAGGAAACAGAAGCACAACTTTGTCTGAAATACTGGGATTTCTGCCCAACTTTGAGACCCTAAGGACACACTGACTCACTAAAGAAGGTAGTCATTGATCACACCCAGGTCATCTCTGCTATGGCAGCTGAGTCAAATGACCTACAATTGTGTACACTTTCTTTTCCTCTAAAAGAAATACTTTGAGTTTTCACAGGTGCTTTAAATTTACTAACTGGGTCCTTTTATGCAACCACTTGTCCTTATTTTTCTTTTAAACGGGGAAGAAGAGACAATGCTAAACTCAGCCAACTTGATTTAGCTCCAGGAGTCCAGCCCAGGAGAGAAAGAATATGCACGGCCTTTTTATCAAAAATGAGAAGAGTTCATCAGAGTAAACACACCAAGACCAGGTTTGGGGCAATTTAACTCCCCAAGCAACCATTAGGGCAGTCAGCCTGGTTTCGGCCTCAACCAAAGGCTAGGATTTTATAAAAATCCAAGCATTCCTGCAACCACCTAGCGAAGGAGCTGAGCCTCTGTGTGAAAAGCAAGAGGCTGCTAGCAAACACAGCCAGCGCATATTAGAAGGCACCTAAAAGATGTTATTTTTAAAGAAATCAGGCTGGAGTAGGGGTAATCATAAACTTCAAACATCTGTTCCATAACCCTACACATATTTACAGGAAAGCATAATATTACCTTTGCCAGCAGCACAAGCATGCTGATAAGAAAAGACAATGTTTTCAGGCAAAAAACATACCCTCTTCTGAGTATTTTGGAAACTTTTTAGAAGGGATTGGTGAATGGGTTTTCCCAGAATCCTAAGACTGGAAGAGATTAATAAATTGATATCCATTATGCTTATTGTCTTGCTTGAAATACTTAAACGCTTTAGAATTTAATAGTGGCCAAGCCCTCCCTCTATGTAATTTCCTCTAGTCTTAGGACAGTTGGGCACTTTGCTGGACCCTGTGGACTCTTGGCCCATCATGTGTTTCTCTGGGGCATCTTCCCTCTTCCTATCTGCCTGGTGGCATCTGTGCTCCTGCCCTTGTTCACTGGTCCTAGCAGATCCTTTCTTATGTCTGCAGATAGCTCAGGTAAACTTCCAGATATCCCAATGAACTCCCCTGGATGCAAGGATTTCCTAGGGAACCTCTGCTCCTTTGCTTAATTTATTTCACAAAGTTGTCCAAAACACGCTCCATATAGCAAGTGAAAGGGATAAATGTAGCTGGGCTAAAAAAAAAAAAAAAAAAATTACAGACAGACCGAGACTAAGAAGCCAAGACTATGAAAAGGGCCAGATGATGTTACCATACAAAGGACAGGGCAAAGGCCTGTGAAAAGCAAAGGGAAAGACTGGACGCCAATGCAAGGCAACAGAAGCAGGAAAGAGAGGTCACTGCAGGCTGAAAGAGGGTAAAGCCCACATTTCCGCCCATAGCCTCGTCCAAGCCTCTGGCAGCAATTCCCCAAAGTCCCTGCCACTGTACTCCTAGCATCCACACCCCGGTCACCAACCCTCTGCTATCAGCTGTAAGAGGATGTTAGCTGAAGCCCCTCTGGATTAAAAGGTAGGCTGTAGGTATAAGACTCCCAGATGTGCAACTTGTGATAAAACTGTTGACTTGGATCATTTTTAAAAATGATCCCACTAGGAGTGCTTTTTGGAAGGAGAATGGTGACCACACAGCTGGTAATTTTAGAAGCTGTAGTTAGTGGGATCCTGCAGGAAAATCTCTTGAGAAGCCACTGCCAGAGAAGACAGCACCAGATCACATGAGGACCACCAAGCAAGAACTTTTCTGATCCCTCCTCTTTGGCTTCCACTTCCTCTGCCTCAGCTAGGACCATCTAAGACAGCCCAGTAAACATAGAGGAAGGCAGGCACTACCCCCTCCCCACTTCATATAAGTTTTCACACTAAAGCCAAACCGTGCAGAGGATGGCAGATCTCCCACTCCAGTTGTAACTATTACACAGTCTGGACATTTTAATTACAAATAAGATGTTTATGGCTAGCTACAATTAGAATGCTTTTCAATTACTATCTATGAATAATCAAGAAGATATGACTTCTACACATGAGATTTCATCCAAAGGTGGGAGTCAAGAGAAAGGCACCAAGACAGGGTTTGCTGAAGCAGTCATAAAAAAAGTATTCATGATCACACCAGATCAAATGCCACTTAATTCGATACACGGGTTAGAGGTTCATTGGTATAGACAATCTTTGGTTAGCATCTCCCACTGTCCGTCTAGAAGGAGAAAGGAATGGAAAGGCAGCCCAAGCTGGCATATCAGGTTGGCAAGGGGCCATGACTTCTGTGAGTGCTGGGATGGGGTGACCAGTTCTTCACCTGCTTCACCTTTGTTCCCTCACTTCCCCAGGATCTCCTCCTGTTTAGTGACCATTCACCAACACAGTTGACCCTTTTGCTTTGCTGACCACCCCTCATGTCTGAGATGAGAGGTGTCAAGCTTTTCTAAAGCCTTTCTTCAAAGGTAATTACAAGAATTTCAGAGAATTAATACGTCCCTCTTTGCCTTGCTTATATTCAGAACCAACAGAA
This sequence comes from Catagonus wagneri, assembly GCA_004024745.2. Lineage (NCBI taxonomy): Eukaryota > Metazoa > Chordata > Mammalia > Artiodactyla > Tayassuidae > Catagonus > Catagonus wagneri. Next base: position 21,729,496 of record PVHT021183518.1, on the reverse strand, counting down.
AGAGATAAACACAGGAATTAGGCAGATGGAGACCAAGGCATTACTTCTATTACTGATTAAGTTGTTGGAGACTCTAGCTTATATGCAACGACCAAATGAACGTGTCAGTGTTGCACCTCCAAATTAAGGCTATTGCACAGCAGCACTGGATACTCCCCAAGTGTCCCATAAGGCAGTATGCCCTGGTAAACCGCAGCACAGAGGAGCCATGGGGCTGGCGAAGGATGATCTCTGAGGCTGGCTGGTCCCAAAGCTGGAGGTAGCTGAGACCCTCATTCTCAGAGGTTGCTCCCAAGTTCTTCAATCAGATAAGTCACTTCTCCTCCTATGGGGAGGAGAGTAAAGGGCAGAAGCAGTTAAACAGCCAAGGTCCTCCCACAGGAAACAAGGAGCAGCAAGTCGGTACACACCTGCTGCCCCGCAGAAGCCTTACCCTTAAACAGACCAGAGCTGGGCCTCTCTGCTGGAAGAGCCAGGGGAAGGGATGGTGTTGATACTCCACTCCCACCCCACTGTGCTGCCTGAGCAGCCCCGGAGAGTCAACTGAGCACTTTGGAAAACACCATCTCGGCCTCCAAGTAACAGCTTCCCCGCACAGACACAAAACAGGCTACCACTGTGGCTCCTCGGAAGATCTGATTTCTGTGGCTTGACACTAAGCTCCTTGAGGTTTATGATGCCTTCTGCCACCTCTAGCCTGGCACCCCTGCTGCCCATTGACTTCTATGCACAGCCTGGCACAGTCAGCAGGCATCTCTGTCCTGAAGAAACCAGGGAGGGAAGGAGTGAGGCCAGTCCTCTCCCTCTGTCTTGGCCTCATGCAGAAACATGGTTTGCCCACTGACCTTGACCCCTCTCTTGCCATAATCTAACCGTGGGCCTCCTTCAGGGTTTAAAACCAGCCAATTGTGTCTTGCTTGGAACTGGATCCACAACAGCTATTCTTCTACTTGCTTGGTGGGAAGAACAATCCCTGGGAGAGGCCAGGAGAAATGTTTACTGACTAGGAGGAAGAATTGAGGGCAGAGCTGTGTGGATTCATATTTATTTCCTGGTTCCTTTATTTTATTTTATTTATTTATTTATTTATTTTACTTTTTAGGGTCATATCCGTGGCATATGGAGGTTCCCAGGCTAGGGGTCTAATCAGAGCTATAGCCGCCAGCCTATGCCACAGCGACCCAGGATCTGAGCCACATCTGTGACCTATACCACAGCTTACCGCAACGCTGGGTCATCAACCCCCTGAGTAAGGCCAGGGATCAAACCCGCAACCTCATGGTTCCTAGTCGGATTCGTTAACTGCTACGCCACGACAGGAACTCCTCCTGGTTCCTTTAAATCAATAATTTTTAACTTTGGGGGAAGTGAATGGGCAAGAGGAGAGTCATAAGTCCTTCGAACAAATTAATGAAAGCTAGAACCACTCTCCTTTCAAAATGCACACACACACAACACACATATATAAATATATATAAATGTGTCTACATATACATATATAAAGTATTACACATATCTATATATGTTATATATAAAGCATTACATATGTATGTATGTGTTCATAAAGTTCACAGACTCCTTTAAACCTATATAATAGATATTCCAGAATAAGAATTCTTGCTTTAAGCAATATATAGAGTTTAGAAAAATATAGGACATTAAATATAGTTTGGTACAAAAGAAGGATTTCAATTGAACTGAAATGTTTTTACTTTTAATAAATTGATATCCTGTGCTCTTTTAAACGTTGAAATGCAGATAATAAACAAAGATAACTATAACCCTTAAAATATATGCAGAATTAATCATATCAGAAAAAAAGATTGTTACTATAATTAAACTCAGAGTCTAAGCTTTCTGGTAGCCAAACAGAAAAAACATCAAGCAAAGAAACAAACCCATGAAAGATAGAGATGTGGTCCTTCTCCTTAAGGAGGAAGGAGTAATTTTCATGACAAAAAATTCAGAGGCCGAAGGCAAAGGCAAGGGCAGGAATATGTTGTAGGTACCACATTCCTGCTATCAGTGGAGGTTAGGTGTGATAGAGGAAGAAAAAGCATTATTTACAGGGTATCTAAAATTCATGAAAAATATTATAAATAGGCTTTGGGGAAACCCAGTTTGTAAAAGGGAGGGGTGCCATAATGAGTTCCTCTTGCAACAGATTAATGGTGTGCCTCCAGGAAGAGCCTCCATTTCTGGAAGACATGAATACAGTTAATTTTTTGTATTCTCAAGTATTTCTTAGGAGTACAAAAATAGCATTAAAGCCAAAATCACTCTTTCCTTAGAAGCATCACTTCCATAATAGCTGCTGAATTTCACATTTCCCTTAGGATCCTAAAAAATCCAGTTTCAGTCCCTCTGGTTTCTTACATTCTTCAAGGGAATCCTTGGGGATGCACTTTCATGAAAAGTGTCTTCATCTACTCATTCCATGAGATTTGGCTGCTGCCAAGAAGAGCACTTACCCCTACTTTCTCTGAAAGCCAGGGAAAGCTGACCTGCTTCTCCCTGTGATCTGAATTAGCACCGCCTCATGTCCACCCTGAGTTCTCATTAAAAAAAAAAAAAAATGCTTACAAATAGTTGGAAACAAGCCCTATAGACTGTGAAATTAGACCTACCTAATATTTAATACTTTTTCTTCATGGCAGAGCATCCTCCCAGAAACTGGCCTGCAGGGAGGCTGTTCTTTCCGGTAGAAACTCCTACCAGTGAGAGCTGATGATCTTAAGGGGATTTCAAGGTACCACCAAGGAAGTCACAGGAGAGAGCAGGGATTCAGCTCTGCTTGAAGTCCCAGGTTCTCAAGGCTGGCTGCACATTAGAATTACCTGGGGAACAATCACAACTTCTGATGCTTGGGGGGTCCAACCTCCAACATTCCAACCTAACTGGTACGCTTTTAAAAGTCCCTGGACATTGGGTTTTTAAAGATTCTACAAGTAATTCCAAAGTGCAGTAATAGTTTGAAAATTGCTGCTCTAAATTCTTTTTATTTACAGAAGCCACTTTCAAGTGATCAATTGCCCTTATCAAACAGAGTGATAAAGTTAGCCCAAGTCAGAGATTAACTGCAGGTACTAGAAGCTGCCTTCTAGTAAGTTAATGTTTCTACCTAGGGCTCTGATTTTTTTTTTTTTTTTAACAAGTCAGTCCCCTCACTAAAGGGCCAACTACACAATTCCTGATTCAGATTCTAACTTGATTTGGCAGACCACTGACATTCTTTCATTGCATTCTCCAAATTTGGAATGGTTTGCGTTACAAAAGAATTCTGTTTCACAAAGGAATTCCTGAAAGTTTTCTTGAAAGTACACTTAAAAATAAAATCTGATTTGTACTAACTCATAAATTAAGTTCTGGACCTTTGTGATGCTGATAGTTTACACAGCCCCTGACACTGGCAGAAGCATTTTTCAAGACATCAGTTTGTTCTCACTCTAAGCTCTGATGAACACTTCCCCTCTGAGTTCCTCTGTTAATTCTACTGCCCAGAAAGCCGTGGTGAGTGATAAGACCTTCAGAAATCACTGAGCTGTTTTCCCAACCCTCTGTTTCCAAAACAGACATGGACACAATTAAAGAACAACTCAACTGATAGTTTATTTTGCTAGTGAAAAACCTAGTCCAAGTTACTCATTCATCAATTTTCATGAAAGGTTCTTGAGCCAATTAAATGAATTTCACTCATCAGATATGCTAGCAGAGATCAATCCACCTTCATGTTTTTGAACTCACTCTGATGTTCTTTCCTTATCATAAACCTAAAAATGATTGCTTGGGAGAAATTTAATAGATGACAGAATTACTTCATAAAAAAGGGATAACAAGATGCCCACATAAATTCAACACTATAGTATAGCAACTGAAGACCCAGTTTGGGTCATATCTATGTACCAAACTGATCTATAAATGCAGCCACTAAATAACAAATTCTTTCTTTACCAGCTGTCTATAGCTAAATCTATATCACCCATATCTAAATATATATCTATATATAAATCTGCGGAGATACTTTCCATATACCTCACACTCTGCACCTTAACCCTTTTGATCTAGCATAAGGCTGGCAGATTTAACAAATAAAATATAGGACACCCATTTATGTTTGAATTTCAGATAAGCAATTAAGAGAATTTTAGCATCAATACAATCCAAATATTGCATATATTTTATCTGGCAACCCTAGCCTAGCACCCTCTCTGAAGAACTAAGTCTGGTATGCTTATCCTTTTTCTGCCTTGTCTCAGCCAGAAGGCATCAGAGAGCTACTACCAAAGCAGCCAGGAGTTGATCGGTCAAGGTTCTAGAGAAGGACACAGAAGTGAGCCAGACATTTAGTGATTCTTTTCCTCCAAGACATTTGTCAACGTACAGGCATTTACAGAGAAGCTGAGAAGTTAAGCAGAGATTTCAGCATTTCAAGGGAACAGGAGACAAAAGTGAACCTTGGAGCTCACAGAGAAACAGGATTCCAGACAAACCAATAAGCCCAGGCTTTCAGATAATATCTCTGAAGGGCTGTACCTTAGAAATAAAGGTAAATACACTCACCCTTACTAAGACCAAAACCTCTGAATCGAAACAGTCCCAGACTGGATTAAGATTCGAAACCCTCTCTAAAGGAAGAAAACATTATTTAAAGCTTCAAATTGTCACTATAATTTTTCATATATAACATCTAGCATTAAATCAAAACTTAGACAGTAAACCATAAGATCAGACTAAATGACTGAAAAACTACAGAAAAAGAAATACTAGAAATGCTCTATAAGTAATACAGATATTAGAGTTATCACATACAGACTTTAAAAAAACTGTGATTAATAGGTATAAATTACCAAACTTTTTTTTACTTTAAAAAAACTCCATATGATATCTTACCACCACAAGAATAGGGGTAATTTAAAAAGTTAACTGAGACTCTGGACCAAAATGGCAACATAGGAGGCCCTTGAATTTCTTTCCTCCCACTGATGCACTGAATACACAGCTACCCACAGAGCAATTTCCCCAAGAGAAACCCAGAAACTAGCTGAGTAAATCCTGCACATCAGGCAACTGAGAAAATGCTCACATCAAAATAAGTAGGAAACGCTCCCCTGACAAAAGGCTATACAATTGGGAAGGAACCACATCAACTCCCAGCTTCTCCTTGAAGAATGAAGGGTTTGGACCACACAGCTAGTACAACTTTTAAGGCTGTCATCTGAGGGGTGGATCCCCTAATCACCTATCTCTGAAAGTCAATGAGGCTTGGGTTCACAAGACCCACAGGAATATAGCAAACAGAAAAAGAGCTGTTTAACTGGCAGGGGAGCATTTGCCATGGTGATCCCCCCAGGGCTCAATGCAGAGGGAACAGACAGAAACACCCATCTCCTCATCTTTCCCCAGAAGAGGTCTGACTGCACAGTGGACACCACCCTCATCTTTTCCCCTCCCCCAGCTTACAGTTAAACCAAGGAAACCATCAACAAAATGAAAAGGAAACCTGTGGAATGGGATAAAGTACTTGCAAACCATATATTCAATAAAGGGTTAATATGCAAAATATACAAGGAACTCATACAACTCAATAGCAATAAATAAATAAATAATCTGAATTTTTAAATGAGCAACGGACCTGAACAGACATTTTCCTAAAGAAGACATACAAATGGCCAACAAGTACATGCAAACATACTCAACATCACTCATCATCAGGGAAATGCAGATTCAAACATGTACCTCATACCTGTTAGGATGGCTATTATAAAAAAGACAAGAGATAACAAGTGCTGCCCAGAATATGGAGATAAAGGGAACTTGTGCATTGTTGGTGGGAATGTAAACCTGCACAGTCACTATGGAAAAGAGTATGGAGTTTCCTCAAGAAACTTAAACTAGAACTACTACATGATCCAGCAATTTCACTTTCGGATATAAATCCCAAGGGACAAAACAATCATTATCTCAAAGAGATATTTGTATTCCCATGTTCACTGCAGCATATTCACAATAGACAAGGTATGGAAACAAACTAAGTGTCTGCTAAATGAAAAATGGATGAAGAAATGTGATAACACACACACAAACACACACATACAGACTGGAATATTGTTTAGCCTTAAATGATAAGGAAATCCTGCCATTTGTAACAACATGGATAAACCTAGACGGCATTTATAGTAAGTAAAATAAGCCAGACAGAGAAAGATAAATACTGTACAGTGTTACTTGTATATGGAATCTCAGATAAAAGTTGAACTCAGAAACAGAGTAGAATGTGTGGTAGGGAGTGGAAATAGGGAGATGTTGGTAAAGTACAGTCTGAGGACCTAATGTATAACGTGGTGACTACAGTTGATAATATTATATTTGTATACTTGAAATTTCCGAAGATAAATATGTGAGATGATGAATATGTTAATTAATTCATTGGTGGGAATTCTTTCACAGGGTACATGTATGTCAAATCATTGCATTGTATACTTCAAATATTTTAAAATTTTGTCAGTTATACTTTAGTAAAGCTGAAGAAGATGAATCAAGAAGAATGTGGAGGGAGGAAGGGATTGCAAAGGGAGTAGAATGTTATATATTTTGATGGCAATGTACAGTATCTTGATTGTGTTGGTGGTTTCATGAGTATATACATCTGTCAAGACTCATCAAATTGCTTATTTTAAATAAGAGCAGTTTATTGAATGTAAGTTTTACCTCAATCAAGTTTTTAATTCAATTTCAAAAACTGAATTTGAAAAAGAAAAATTAAAAAATCCGAGTCACAAATGCTAATTCAAAATACATGCAATCTTGAGGCAGACCTACAGTATCAGAGAACAGAAATATGTCAGCTAGACAGTTTGGTGATGTCAAAGGGATAAGATGTTCTCTCTCTTCCTCTCTCTCTCTCCTCTGCTCTCTTTTGTCCCAACCAAAATTATTATTTCAGATTTCTCTTCTCACAACTGGCTCTTCATTGTCAAGATAAAATAAAGCAGCCAGAAAACAATCTACCTCAGCTTCCTCTACTTGTCAGTGGGCACTGATTACCCATCCCTTTTCTCTTACTCTCTAGCTGCTGACTTTACTTGGATACTTGACTTCCTGCTTTTTGCAGTTTCTATAATATCCTTTGGTAGATGTTTGCAAGGAATTTGCAAACCGAGTATCTAGGACTAATTCTCTTCCTGATTCTGATTCCATTATCACCCTAACCATTTTCTTCTTCCCAATGTTCATGTATTCTCTGCTATCTTAGTGCCCTCTAATGCTGCAGTCTATGACACAGAATGATAGGAGCTTTCAGGATAGTTGGGTCAATAATTCTCATGGGTCACAAAATAAATTTTAAAACCCGAGTAATTGTTTCAAGGCTCTGTTAAGATTTCAAGGTTACATAGGAAAAATAAGACTTTATTTCAAACATAAACTTTACAGTTTGAGAATAAGAACAGCTAAGCTGTTTCCCAGAACAGGAAGGACTGTTTTTCAAAAGCTGAAAAGCCTACCAAAATTTCAAAGGACAGCGATAATGCATTTCCAAAACCAATGCCCTCAGTCCAAAGAGACAAGATTGCCCACCAAAGCAGTTTATCACTACTTCGCAATTATCAGAATGGACTAAATTTCCCTCTTCTTTTATTTCCCCTGCTATTTTCTATTATTCTTGGGTTTTTCTCTGCTGCAGTTTCAAATTCTCATCATATATCTCAAATTCCTTCATATTAACTGCTTATGATATGGAATTTACATCTAAACCATCTGTTGTATCTTGAATATAATTTTTTAATCCTGTTTTACCTTTAAGATTATAGACTATAATTGAGTCACAGTATTTCCCTTCTGAGTATCTAACAAAATGTGAAAAAAAAAATTAAAAGCTAGGGAAAAAATCAACAGCCACCAAGCAAAGAAAAGTGGTTAGGTTAATGCTATAAACTTCAAAAACTGACATATAAGAAAGATATGGATGACTGTGAAATGAAACAGAGTGGCATAGCTCTGTTTTCACCTCTGCCCAAACTCCTGCTGAGCTGATCAAATCTAACCTAGACAGAAACCAACCCAGTCATTATCTTTTCCCTTCTCAAACTGAGTAATGGGTACGGAGGCTGTTGGGGGAAAAGGAATAATGTAAGGACTGGCTGTACTGAAAATAAGCTCTGTGACTAGAGAATCCAGGGGCCAAGACTACATCCACACAGAAAAGGAGCATACCTATCAAGCAGACCCTGACACAGAACCATTAACAAAATCTCAAAATAATGAGCAAGTACTAGATAATAAAGACTGAAAATATCCCAGCTGGACTCTTTCCTTCTGTTGCCATTCTCTTGGGTAATAGAAGAGAGTGTAGAAATGAAGGACACAGCCATCAACTTAGAGTTGGGAAGAGCAAACCGGTTTTAAATACCGTGAAAAAAAATCAAGAAGTAAACCTCAGTGCATTAGAGCAAACAGAACATTTGGATGGAACTACTCAAACACAAACAAGATTAAAAGAAATGGCATGGAAATTAAATAGATATTATATGGTAAGGAAGGAAGAAAGCAAAGGAAAGACAAAAAACCAAATAATAAGAAAACATCAATTATCAGAAGAAAAATTGCTTCACATTATGAAATAGCTTAAGTACATGAATAAAACAAAGATTCATAGGCTTGATAATAACAACATACCACATGGAAAAAGTGACTGAGGATTTAAGGAAGCAAATAGAGGCCCAAACAACAGCATTAAGGAATTATACATAATATAGAAACAATAAGAAACACAAAAATTATTGCTGTAAATCAAATTACTGGCATAAAAGGAAGATGAACCAATCCTGATGAATACAGTTAAAGAGAAATGGGAACATTTAGAGATGAACTAATAGATGTGGAAAACAGATATGATTTAACATGAGGATAATTGCTATCCTTGGAGTAGCAAACCCAACAAATAAATAGAAAATGTAGCCATAGATGGAAGAGAATTCCCCTGAAACTGAGGCTAGGGGGAAGCTAAATCTGTAGAAAGGGTCCTCTATTTTCCAGAAAAGTTTGATACAGAACACTACACTGAGCATAGCCTAGTTATATCATTAAAAGTAAAGAATAAAGAAACAATAACCAGTCAGAAAAGAAAATCATGAACACAGGGAAAAAAGCAGACTTCATAACAACAGTAAAATGGCAGACAATGGAGTAATGTTCACAATGTGAAAAAGAAGGTGTGAGCCAAGCATATGGTACCCAGCCAAGATGCTGTTTGACTAGAAAGGTGATGGGAACCTCGAACTTAAGAGAATTCAGGAAATACAACACTCATAGGCACTTCTCAGAAGGAAAATATTAAAACATGAATCAAAACAAAGAGCATAGAAATAAAAAGTCCAGATTTTCAAGAATTTGATATTAATTAAATCTACTTCAGTATTGAGCTAAATACGAATTATTTGAACCTGAGAATTAAGGTTACAGGAAAATATAAATATTATTATTTTTAGGCAATATAAAAATGCTAACAAAATTTGGGAAGCAATGGGAGAAAGTTTTGAGATTGTTGTCAAAGATGACATGTGCAGTTTAAAAATGATTCTAATTATTGCGTTTTTTTTCATTTCCTTTTTAAATGTGAGAGAAAACTTTTAGGAATAATCTATCTTGTGTAAAGAAAAAAATTTTTTTTGTCCATGGCATGCAGTGATTTGATGTGGGATCTCAGCTCCCAGACAAGCTGAACCCAGGCTGCAGTGGTGAAAGCACCAAATCTTAACCACTAGACCACCAGGGAACTCTCAAGAAATAGTTGAAGTTCAACAACTCTGTTTTTCTTCTACTAAATTTGAGTAAAGTTATACTTTTTTCTTTAAATTGTGTTCTATAATAAAGTGTGTTCATGTTAATAAACATGATCTGTCTATATATATTCATAAAAAGATAGACTCTACAATTATGTTTATCTAATGTTAACAATGATTTTGGAGGGGGTGGCAGGATTTGAGGTGAATTATTTCATCTTCATCTTTTTTTTCTTTTTTTTAGGGTTGCACCCAAAGCATATGGAAATTCCCAGGCTCGGGGCTGAACTGGAGCTATAGCTGCCAGCCTACACCACAACCACAGCAATGCAGGATCCAAACCATGTCTCTAACCTACACCACAGTTCACAGCAGTGCCGGATCCTCAGCCCACTGAGCAAGGCCAGGGATCAAACCCACATCCTTATGGATACTAGCTGGATCCTTAACCTGCTGAGCCACAACGGGAACTCCCTCATCTTCATCTTTATACTTTCTCTACTTTTGAATTATTTTTAATGAGCCCCCTTCTTTTTTTTTTTCAAATAAAAACAACCGGAGTCTAAAACACTACACAAATGAACATCTAAACAGAAAAGAAAATCACGAACTTGGGGAACAGACTTGTGGTTGCCAAGGGGGTGGGGGAGGGGTGTGGGAGGGCGTGGGAGGGAATGGGGATAACTAGTGCTTTAATGATGGAAAAGCAAGGAGATCCAACTGTATAGCACGGGTAACTATATCTAATCACATGTGATGAATCCATATATGCACATGTAACCGGGTCACCACGTGGTGCAGTTGGAAAATCTGACAGAAATCTGTAAACTAGCTATAATGCAAAAAAATAAAAAATAAATTATAAAAAAAAGGAATTAAGCTGATTAAAAAAAAATAAAAGCATCATGTGGGAAAAAAAAAACAGTATTTTTAAGCATAAGAATATACTGAGATGGAGTTCCCATCGTGGCTCAGCAGTTAACGAATCTATCATCCATGAGGACGTGGGTTAGATCCCTGTCCTTGCTCAATGGGTTGGGGATCTGGCATTGCCATGAGCCGTGGTGTAGGTCGCAGATGTGGCTCAGATCCTACGTTGCTGTGGCTATGGTGCAGGCTGGCAGCTGCACCTCTGATTCAACCCCTAGCCTAGGAACCTCTGTATGCCGCAGATGTGCCCTAAAAAGCAAAAAAAAGGAATTATACTTAGATGATAAACATTTAACACTGGGAAGTGAAAATATGAACAGCTGTTATTTTGTACCTTTTAATATTTTAAATTTAAAAATACACTGATAAACTACTTTCTGGTTTTCTTTTTTATTACTATATTTTTGAGGTCTTATTTGATATTTTGCCTACAGTTTTATAGTTCTTGACAGAAAAACTGTTGCCCATCTCTAGCTTAGGAGGAAAAAGAAGCAACATCCAGAAAGTTTTGATTAATAATCAGTCAAGTACATGCTGCTTTGCTTATGTTAATGAGAAAAAAAAAATGGGCCCTGGAAAGCTGATGTCTGGAAGAAGAGCATTTTATTATAAACTACACTGTAATTGGGCACACAAACAGAAATTAATTCTTCCAGTGAACAGGTACACTATGTAATAAGCATCTCCTAGATACTCTGACCCAATATAAGTTAATGGAATTCTGTACCATAAATCCAATTCCTTCCCCTAAAAGGAAAGTGTTTATAGGTACCAGAAATTTGCCACATCTGCATAAATCACAGATGAAGTTGAAGCACATATTTCTATAACTTAAATTGCTCTTTAAAAGCACTGCAAAAAAGTGAGGAGGGATAATAGAATTATCCAAGGCGGGTTAAGTTAATCCTCAAAATCTACTCTCAATTTAAAAAGTTAAAAAAATAATTGGTAGCAGTCATTGGCTCCTATAAGGCTATGCAATTTCCAAAACTGACTCAGAGTGTCATATCTCTAGTTTATAGATTCAGTGAATTTATACACACAGCATATGTTGTGAACTTGCTCAAACTGAAAAACTCACAAAGGTACTTTATATCATTGCCTCTAACGCTCAGTATTTGGTTTTCCATCATGGGATATTGTGTTTGTTAGGGTTTTTTATTTTGTTGGAGACAGTTTTGAAGGCAGAAAGGGGAGGAGTTGGTAGGTCTGATGGTTAGACCAATCTACAACATGATCAGAAAAAAACTGTTTTCTCACAAAGCATGGTATGGTGCCAGATGGAACAACCAAGATGTCAAAAGTGTTTCACAATGTCAAAGCTTCTCCTCATGAATCCGTGGATTCTCACAGCTTGTTTACTACATCCTCAGAGGAGCTCAGGAATGCAGTTCAGAGTCCAGGCATCACTGGATTCTTCTCTGGAAGGTGGTACACCACATTCCACTGTGAAACAGAGTGTTTCAAATTTTCTCTTTCACGTACCACTGCAGCTATACTACACAGACAGGGAGATTGAACAGGAGAGACTCAAATGCCAAACAGCTACAGAAATTCTGCACTAAGCAATTTAACTACCACAAAAATGTCCTCACAGAGCCAGGCGGACTTCTGAGGTATTCTCCTTTCATCTCCCTGGGCTCCCAGCTTCCCAAACTGAATTTCTAACTTGGCTGTCTTTTCCTCAGATGACCACTGTACTTCCTGATTGCTTTCTCCATCTCTCCTCTATCCATCTCTCCCCTTCCCCCTCTCTCTACCTCTCCCTTCACTTCCAACCATGTAACTGAATCTAAAGTTTACGTTCCTGAGCCCCTCGTTTTTTCTTTTCCTTTTTTTAATTTTAATTGTTTTTTGTTTTGTTGAGCCCCTCATTTTTAAAGTAGGAATTGCTTTGCGCCTTTTAGTTCTTTTCCATTCATTTCTTAAAAAATAAAATAAAAAGGAAATACCACAGAGAGAAAAAATCATACACATCTGAACAAATTTCAAACTCAGGTATCAATCTGAGAAAACCAGAAGGAGCTCTTCCTTTAACAAGAACCCAAGCAATGAGATAGTTTATAGGGGAACTCAGTAATTTTGTTTCTAAGTCTCCCATATCATATGTGCCCAAATATGAAATATCTTTAGGGAACCCTGCTGTGTTCTGTACAGAGACTCCTATGTTTGTTTGGGGATAAATAAGAAACAACTCTTCTCTCCAGATCCGTGAGGAAATATCAAATGTCTCTAAGGCTAAGACATCAAAGCAGGACCCAAGCCCAAAGCAGAGGCTGGGCACTGAGGGGACAGGAGATGTTCTGGGTTTAGAGGTCTGAAAGCATTTTCTATTAAAGGCTGGAGAATAAATATTTAGGCTTTGTGGGCCAGTAGGTCCCTGTCATAGCAACTCCACTCTGCCACTGCAGCACAAGTACAGCCATAGTACACAGAAAATGTACATGGCTGAGTCTCAATACTCTGAAATTTGCATCTCACACAATTTCCACGTGTCATGACATATTCTCCTTCATTTGATTTATCTAACCACTTAATTTAAAAATCATTCTTAACTCGGGGGTAATACAAAATAAGAGGTGGTCTGGATTTGACCTGTGAGTCATAGCCTGCCAACCTTTATTCAGAGGAAACTATACCAGAAGGAAAGCAAGTCTTTCCTCCCATCTTATGCAAGGATAGTGATTCCTCTGAGCATAGCGATTTCTCATACTGTCTCTGATAATCTTCATCACAATCGGGGAGATACATATTAATATTTTCACATAATGGATGAGCAAGGTGATGGTTAGAGAAGATGAAAAGAATCACTAGTTCATCTAGTAAGTAATCCACAATCAGGTGCTGGGCTTGTGTTAGGTCCTAGAAATATGGCAATGACTAAAGCATAGTTTCTAACTGCTTAGAGACTAGTGGGACAGACTGGTACAGTACAAGTAAATGCAGCACAGTGCATAGGCTAAAGAGACACATACAGGAAGAATTTAATTCAGTTTGAAGCTCAAAGAAAGCACTGTGTAGGAAATGACATCCAGTTCAGAGGAGAAAGAGATAGGCAAAAGAAGAGGAGGAGGGAAAACTGTACAAGTTATAAGGAGGGGCATAAGCAAAGATGTAGAGGTGAGAGAGCACAGCATATAAAGAGCTTCAAGTTAGTAAGTCTGCATCACAGAGCATATAGAGAGTATGTGCTGGGGGTGGAACAGGAATAGAGGAAATGCTGCTCAGAAAAGGTGAGCAAGGACCATTTTAAATCATGTTCCAGAAAGTGGGCTTTATTTTGGGAGCAGTGTGGCGTCAAGGAACAGGTGGAAGCATAAAAAGTGATATGGATCAAATTCACTTTTCAGGGAGAATGCATGGCTGTAGAGTGGAGAACGATTTCAAGAAGCAAATCAACCCTCTTATTTCACAATAAAAAGCACTGAGCCCTTCATAAATAATCTGACTTGCTCAGGTTCACTAACTTGGTGAGTCACAAAACCGGTCTGTTAATTCCATACCCAGTGCCCTCTGTCCACTCGGTCACAGTGACTTTCCTGCACACTCAAGGGTGGACAGCACATATCAAAGTCATAAACACAGCCACGTGCTCACTCTGGTGGAGACTGGTATTTAGAAACCAAGATCTAGCTATGGGTTCTGTTCATGGTTACAGGGATATCATTGCTTCTAGGGACTTTCAGCTGACAAAACTAGGAAAATAATCACAACACTACCCTCTCTTTGCTTCAAGCTAATATTACATGAATAATAATCTGTTAACTTTTGGTGAAGTTGTGAAAATGCCAAATTCTCTCCCAAAGGATATAAGGGGAAAAAGGATTACTGAAGAGAAAGAGTAAAGTGATACCAGTTAAAATTTATAAACTGGGTAGAACTGTAATGGGTTTAACGATTTATACCAGAGGGCTTTGGAAGGGAGGGTAAATAAAGCATGTTACTCTATAAAGAGGGGAGAGTTCTAGCAGATGATCACAGTAAGCGGTAAAAGCTTTTCTATTCTTTTTAAAGCTCAGTACACAACTGTTAAGAAAATAATGGGGTTTTTTGGAAACTTTTTGTGATCACTTACTCCAGTCTCTATATTTTACAGATTAGGACCCAGAGGCTGTAAAGCTGCACACACATGGGGCTTGGAGCCCTGGCTCTAGAGTCAGACATTCCTGTGTTTGTGTCTCCCCTCCACTTATCACTTGCTATATGGATTTGGGCAAATAACTTAACCTCTCTTAGTAACCTCACCTAAATCTCTTAAGTTTGTTATATTTAAAGGAAATAATGCATGTTAAGTAATTTAGTTCAGTGTTTGGCACATGGAGCATGCCCTCTTAATGATCTTTATAATTATTATTACTAATTATAACAATAAGAATTTATAGTATACTCTACATTACTACCATTATTGCTATAACTGTTACTGTTATTTACTCAAGGTTACAAAAAAAAAAAGTAGTAACTGGACTCAAACCAGAATTATCTCTGCTCCAAACCTAAACTCCTACTCAGAATCTCTTTCCACTTTACAGTGATTTTCAAACCATGTCCCTAATGGACATGGAGTATGAAGGAAGTACTTAAAGGAAAAGCTGGACAGAGAGAGCTCTGGACCTTCGATTTTCATTTTATATTTCTTTTGAAGCAAGAGATCCACTCCCAAAGTAATTTTTTAATTAAAGTATAGCTTTTTTTTTTTACAATGTTTCTTCAAGTTCTGTTGCACAGCAAAGTGACCCAAACACACACATTTCCCTGTGCTGTACAGTAGGGCCCCACTGCCCATCCATTCCAAATATAACAGTTTGCATCCAAACAACCCCCGAAATGCCCATCCATCCCACTACCTTCCCCTTTCCTCCTGGGAACCCCAAATCTTCCTTCCTTGGCCATGATCTGTTTCTGGTTTTTAGATAGGATCATCTGTTCCATATTTTAGATTCCACAAATAAGTGATATGGTATTTGTCTCTTTCTTTCCAGTTTACTTCACTTAGTACGAGAATCTCTAGTTTCATCTGTGTTGCTGCAAATGGCTTAGTTTGTCTTTTTTATGGCTGAGTAGTATTCCATTATGTATATGTACCACATATTCTTAATCTATTCATCTGTCAATGAACATTTAGGTTGTTTCCATGTCTAGGCTACTGTAAATAGTGCTGTGATAAGCATAGGGGTGCATGTATCTTTTTCAATGAAGGCTTTGTCTGGATATATATAGCCCAGGAGTAGGACTGCTGGATCATACTGCCAAACTGTTTTTCACAGTGGTTGTACCAGTTTACATCCCCCCCCCAAAGGGAAGGAGAGTTTCCTCTTCTCCACACCCTCTCCAGCATTCGTTATTTATTTACTTGTTACTGAAGGCCATTCTGACTGGTGGTAGCTCATTGTAGTTTCGATTTGCACTTCTCTAATAATTAGTGATGTTGAACATTTTTTCTTATGTCTGTTGGCCATCCATACATCTTCTTTGGAGAAATGTCTATTTAGGTCTTCTGCCTATTTGGGAGAAGAGTTGTTTGGGTTTTTTTGTTGTTGAATTGCATGAGTTGTTTAAACATTTTTGAGGTTAGGTCCTTGTCTGTTGCATTGTTCACAAAGATTTTCTCCCATTCTGTGGGTTGTCTTTTCATTTTTTTTAATGGTTTCCTTTGTGGTGAAAAAGCTTTTGCATTTAATTAGGTCCCACTGGTTTATTTGTCTTTATTGTCATTATATATTCTAGGAGGTGGAACAAACAAGATGTTGCTGTGATTTATATCAAAGAGCATACTGCCTATGTTTTCCTCTATGAGTTTTATATTATCTGGCCTTATATTTAGGTCTTTAACCATTTTCAGTTTATTTTTGTTTTATGATGTTAGACAGTATTCTACTTTCATTCTTTCACATGTATCTTTCCAGTTTTCCCAGCACCACTGAAGTGACTATCTTTCTTCCACTGTATGTTCTTACCTCCTTTGTCATAGATTAGTTGACCACAGGTGCTTGGATTTATTGCTGGGCTTCCCCCCAAAGCAATTTTGAAAGTCATTGCAACCACTGATTTCCACCATGCTGTCAGTAAAAATTAAATCAGTAGCAAGGAAAGGACATGACTACATAATGATGTTAAAGAAATGAAAATAGCTCATAAGTAATCAAGAAGTGTGTTTAAAATAAGTTAAGCAAAATCTGTCTCTCCTTTATTTTCTATTGATATCATTTTCCCAGGGAGCTTGGTTTAGAGGGCAGTAGGAGGCCTAACATATAGAACAGATTCTCTGCAAAGGTTTCCAAACTTCACCAACACCCACTTCCACCATCCCTTCTCTGCTTAATCTTTCTTGCATCAACTGCATCACATCCATTCCTTGGGTGCCTGCATGTGCTACAGCCAGAGAGATTGCCTATGGAATATCTCTGGAATCTGCATTTAGAAAAGCTGAAACTATGGGAGAGACCAGTTGTTAATCTGAAAATAAAATTTCATGTTCCTTTGAGCCTGTGACTTGTCAGGGTCCAATTTATTATCTAGACTTAGAGACACAAAATATGAGAAGGAGCTGTGAACATGTTGGTCAAAATAAATGAGCATATGATCTGTTCAATAGGCTCAACTGAAGTTCAGTGGCCTAATTCTGAAAAGCTCCTTGCAAAGCCGCATTTACCTAAGAGTGGTGTTGAGAAACTACCTTTTGGCTTGTGATTCACTTGTACTCCTGCCCTTCTCCCTCACTGTAATTTTCTGAACCACCTGCTTCTGTGTAATCAATTTTCACACTTAAACTGTGAAACAAGAAGAGGTTAACTCTCTTCCATTCTTAAAATTAACCCTTCACCTTAAAAAAAAAAAAACTATGCTTTTGAGTCATAAAAAAAAAACCAACATGCTCTAGCACTTAAAAGCAGCACCACAAAAAGAAAAAAAGGAATGAAAATATCAGTGCATCAATTTCCTTTTCCATACAGATCTGAGAAGTGAGATAGTACTCCTTTCTGCCAAGAGGCTTCTGTCTCTGACAAGTTGAGTCAGCATGCTGCATATTGTTAGAGATGGATTTTGGACTACATATCGTAGCTGGAAGAAACTGAACTGGGTCAAGCTAACTTTTGCAAGATGTCTTAGAATTTTAGAAGATGAAAGAAAACTCTTAGCAACATAACCTAATTTTGTGGTTCCTGTAATTGTCTATAGTGGGCAGGGGAAGTAGGGAGGTGGGGAGACATAGCAGGGTGCATATATCCAAAACTAGATTCAACTGTTCTTGTCTCTTTTGAGTTTGACACTAATGTGAGTCATGGGTATAGCAGCCATGAGAGGTGCTGCTCAGATCTCCCTTTAAGAGAGATTTTTAAGTGAGAAGTGTATTTAACTGTCTGTCTTCTGCTTGCAAAGCTTTGGAATCCATTGTAGCACTCATGCCAAGCCCATGGTTTCCAGAGCAGCTCCTAGCCAATGATAAACTGTGGGGTAGGAGGCAGACTAAAGCTGGGCATTCCTACCCAATGAAAGAATTTCTCTAGTGGGAACTGTTGCTTTAGGGCTCCCCATAAACCAGCCAAGACTTTCTCAGAGCTGCCCTACAGTTTGAAGCTCTAACTACCCAATTCTTCTTCCTTCCTGCTCTCCCTTCATGTATGTCACATTTGCCTGAGGCAAATGTCTCCTCTTCCCTCCCCACTTTCTCTCTTACAAGTATCATCCTGCAAAAAGTCATGCATTTTTAATTCTGTCCTAACGTCTGCTTCCTGGAAGACCTAAAGGTAGGCAAGGGGAAGGAGCAGAATTTGTTTCTTCTTACACTAACCTCTTCTCCACATACTGCCTTGTCCTCTAACCAGCCTTCGTGTTCCCCTTCAAGCAGCAGCTGTGGCCTTCAGCAGTGTTTGCCCTCGATAGTCATATGGTCTTTTGTCATTTACTTTCCCAACAGACACACCAAGCCTTAGCAGACTGGAAACAGCAAAGTATCTTGAATGAATAAAAATTAAATATGGAAAGCCAAGGAGATGGTGAGATGTTAGGGCAAAGTCTGTTCTAACTGGAGCTTTGAGGGTGAGTGTGTGTGTGTGTTATGTCTGTGTTCATCCTCAGTAATATTGATGTATTATTTCACCTTTTCATGTCCCTTGATTGCCCCCCAAACCACCAGATCATTTGGCAATGCAGAATGGGTTTACTTCTACTTTTTTGTTTGTTCGTTTCCCTCTTTATTTTCATAACTAGCAAAATAGTCAAAAGTTGGGGGGAAAAGCCAGAGGAAATAAATATGAATGAGTCGAATGTGCCACAAACTCTTCAATCCGTGCTTAATCAAGCAATTGCTACAATTTAGAATGATCATTGCCCTATTTTAACTTTTCCAAGTAATCTATCCAACCTCATTTTAACTACTAAAATGAAAAATATCTACGAAACCAAAATAAAAATCACTTTTTACTTAGTAAAAAGTAAACAGCCAGTTGTGACTGAGTTACCTAACAGGGGGTCGGGAAAAGATTAAGTCTCTGAAAATTCCTTCCAACAATGGAGTCCAAAGTTCAGGAAATTAATTTTTTTGACTTTTTTGGTCATTTTAGGGCCGCACCCGCGGCATGTGGAGGTTCCCAGGCTAGGGGTCTAAATGGAGCTGTAGCTGCCGGCCTACGCCGCAGCCACAGCAACGCAGGATCCGAGCTGCATCTGCGACCTACACCACAGCTCACAGCAATGCCGGATCGTTAACCCACTGAGCAAGGCCAGGGATCAAACCCGCAACCTCCTGGTTCCTAGTTGGATTCATTAACCGCTGCGCCACGACGGGAACTCCAGGAAATTAATTTTTAAAAAACATACACACAAATCCTGTTTAGTTGCAATCACTAAGTCTATGGATTCTGTTCTTTTGACTTGAAACATAAAAAATGAATTACCCCAGTCAAATCCTATTTGTCTCCCCCTTAGAGATTTCATTCTTGGGTAGCCAGAAACACTGAATCCATTTCTTTTTGTCTCTCTGTCTCTGTTTCTATTTCTCTTCTGCCACCTTTCCAAAGTCTATAATACGGACACTATAATACAGTAATTTGTTGGATTAATGGTTACACTATCAGAACTAACAAATACTTTAGGATTTCTGATCACCTTTGACCTTACCACTCCCTACTTTCCACCAACAATAAGACGGGAAATCAATATTAAATTATCTGGACTCAATATTATGACAAATGCACACACCCTGCCTTTCCTGCTTCGTTCCATCTGTGTACAGCCTAAAATAGCTGACAGGGCAGTCTTTCATCTTTAATCTCATCAACTGACTTTCCCATGAGAAATAGCCTATGAAGCCCAAACCTATGTACCAAACTCTTTCTAGATCCAGGCAACTCACCACATCTGACACTTCAAAAAAGAATCAGTAAAAGTCGCAGTTATGAGTCACTAAGGACAAACCACATTCCTTAAAGAAATGAACATCACTAGTGGAAACACATTGGTGCTTGCTTTGAAACTCTATAGGTCCCTATAGACATGAATTGTATTAAGGCCTGAATTCTCTCCACCTCTAAGATACCTGCTATTTACTCTTCAATTTTCTGTAAATATAGCTATCTTTTCTCCTTTATTTATTTATTATTATTATTATTTTTTTTTGGTCTGTAACAAACTAGAATCAGATTTACTTCTAATAGTGGACGTATTCATTAACATTGTTCTTTCAATTACTATTATGAGCTTTAAGGGGTAACTAATTATAATTTGGTGTATACCAGTGACTTTCCATTTGAAGGACTGTGACCTACACACTACATCACAACCTGGTACACACACAAAATTTAAAAAAAAGAAAAAGATGACAGTAGAAAAGCAACCTAAAGAGAGAAGACATGATGACTAAATGTCATAGGATCCAGCATGACATATCCTGGAATAACAAAAATAAAGGATACTAGGTTCCAACTAAGGAAATTCAAATAAAATATGGAGTTCAGCTAACAATAATAATATAATATATCACTACTGGTTCATCAGGGTGAAAAATGAACCACAGTAATTCCCCTAATGATGCTACAATAGGGGAATCAAGGGTATAGAAACTCTCTGCACTATCTTTACAACTATTCTAAAATTAAAAGCTTATTAAGACAGCATCAACAACAGAAAAGGCAGTAGCTGACACACAGAGGGGACTGTTACAATATCAGGCTCTTTCTTCCTAAGCTCTATCTGCCGCCCCCCACCTCCCATGTAAAATGCTGCTGCTGATTTAGAGTCTGTTTCGTTCATGCAGATGGAGTAAAAAGCCATAAGGTGATGAAGATAAAGCACTCACAACATGCACCAGAAGATCAGCTGACTAAAAAAAAAAGTGTGGTTATTACGCTAAGCCCAGCATCTTATTGTTCACTAACAGCGGCCCAGAGAGAGGCAATAAAACCCTGTGAAATTTACTCTGAAATCTGAAATACGTTCAAATCACCAGTTGCCAACTAACCTGCCCAAAAATCTGACAGGAAATTCAAACCAGAATGTTTTCCTATTTTAAGAGAGGTGCTGTTTTGCTTCTCCTTTCCTTTTTTCCCTCCCTTTCTTGTTAAGTAGAACAATGGATTGGTAAGGAAACATTTGAATCAGATGGAAGAAACAAAAGTCGGGATAAAATGGCACAAAACCAGACAAGTCCCCGGAGCTGGAGAAAATCATGGCTGTGATAGGAATTCAAGCCTTTCCAATATGGGTCTGAATGGAAGGAAACTTCAAAGACAATGTATGGGTGTGAAACTTCATAAAATGCAAGTGTTCATGAATGGAAGCTGATTAGTTTTCCAAAATGCCGTCAAGCACATTTCAGATGAGCTAAAGTTCAAACTGGGGCTGACAGCACAGACTCACAGTTATAGAGAACAAAGTAGTGGTTACTAGTAGGGAAAGAGAAGGGTGGGCTTGGCAAGATAGGGATAGGGGATTAAGAGGTACAAACTACTATGTATAAAGTAAAAGAGCAACTGTATTGTACAGTACAGGGAATAAAGCCAATATTTTATAATAATTATAGAATACAATCTACAAAAATTTCTAATTGCTATGTTGTACACTTGAAACCAATATAATACTGTAAATCAACAGTACATCAATTAAAAAAAAAGAATTATGTCACTCAACGCGTCACTCTTTTTGCCCCGGGGTACCAGAAACCTTGGGTCTTAATTAATAACTAATCACAGCAACTGATTTTGCTCTCATTTAACATATTTGTTGCTGATTCCCTTACAAGGGTCAGATTTCCTATGGCTTTCTTAACAATTTATTGACCACTTAGTCAGTTTTGGAAAGATGTGGTATAAACAAGTAAATCTTTCAAGAGAAATGACACTACCAAACAAAATCGAACAAATGTTAGGGATTCTCTTTAAAGTATCATTTCACTTGTGTGATGCTAAGTTTCCCATCACTGTGTCTATGTAAGTAGATGTCACATCACAACTGAATGGAGATTTGTACAACACGGTGATTTACAGAGTATCTATTCTGTAGTGAAAGAACTCAGACATGACCTTTGGCTGTGTTCCAGTCAATGGAAGACCACTGGATTGGACTGTAACCACTTCCTTACTTGCCCAGATGTATAAAGAGCATGAGCAGCAAACAAAGTTCTATTCTATCAAAATTAGAATTAGATTTTAAAACTAGATTTTAGTTCAAATAACTTTTTTTCTTATAAAGCCTAAAGAATCTCCCATAATTATTAACTTAATGCCAAGGCCAAGATCTCTTCACAGCAATCACTGCTAGTGCTTTATACTCTGTAAGGCTTTCTACTGGAATGTTAATTTACCCTTTATCTCTGGTGATCAAATGAATGAATGCTGTTTTGTAGTAGGTTCTGCTTCCACTCGTAGAAGAGTGGCTTCCAATAAAACCTCACCCTCACAAACATAAGAGCAACAGAGAACATATACAAGCATGGTTGCTCTACTTGGTATGGACTAACTCACTACTCATTATGAAAAGAGTCACAAATATATACTCCCAAATTGACATGTACTTCCCTTCCTCCCTCCTCTAATGCCAAAGCAGAGTTTTATTTTTAAACGTCAAGCAGTGGTTATGATGTCTGTCTGAGTTCTTATTCTAGGAAGGGGTCAAAAACAGGAAAAGTAACCCCCTAGACCCAAGGGATGGGAGCAATGGTGCTGCCCCAGCAGGGGCTCAAAGGCATCCCTTCACATTGCCCATGTCAGCAGCAATAACAGGCCTCTACTATGGTGGCAGCAACTGCCACTGCACAATGGCTCTTTCTGGAGTATCTGGTTCCCCAAACTGAGTCCTCTAGTCACAAAGAGATACTTCTGGTTCCCACTCCGACAGCACCCCAAGGTGAGAGCAGCCACCTTGTGACTGGATTAAGTGAGTTCTTTTGAGTTCTCATAAAGGAGGAGAGACTTCAGTACTGAAAGACATGTGCAATAATTGAATAAGGACTCAAAGTCATTTTTATTTTATCACTATTATTATTTTGGCCACACTCACAGCATGCAAAAGTTCCCAGGCTAAGATCAAACCCAAGCCTCAGCAGTGACAATACCAGATCCTTAACCACTAGGCCAAGAGGGAACTTCCAGAGTCATTTTTATTTTAATATTTAAGGAAATATTACCCTTTGTATCTCTATCAAGATGGTAAAGTACATATCAAGTGCAAACATAAAGATATACCCCAGTTCTAAAGGGGGATATTTACAAAGTTTATCAATATATTCCTTCATATTAACCAAATAATAAAGTTTATATGCGATGAATGATATAAAAATTCACATTATTTATTTGTAATGTAAGTGCCAGGTATTATGCTCTTCGCTAGGTGTACAAAGATCAATAATATATGATCCCTATCCATGAAAAAGTGCTTGGCCCTGAACCACTATCTGACCACTGGGAATATCTACTATTGGCATCAACTGTGAAAAATACTTTGCCCAAGGCCTGTTACCATCTTATGAGTCAAAAATCTGAATGACACTGTTTTTTTCGTTTTGTTTT
The DNA here is from genome assembly GCA_004024745.2 of Catagonus wagneri. Classification (NCBI taxonomy): domain Eukaryota; kingdom Metazoa; phylum Chordata; class Mammalia; order Artiodactyla; family Tayassuidae; genus Catagonus; species Catagonus wagneri. Next base: position 21,705,786 of record PVHT021183518.1, on the reverse strand, counting down.
TTGTTTCTTGTTTCTGTTTTTTGCTTTTTAAGGGCCACACCCGAGACATATGGAGGTTCCCAGGCTAGGGGTCCAATCGGAGCTACAGCTGTCAGCCTACACCACAGCCACAGCAATGCCAGATCCAAATTGCATCTGTGACCTATACCACAGCTCATGGCAATGCCAGATCCTTAACCCACTGATCAAGGCCAGGGATCAAACCTGAAACCCCATGGTTCCTAGTCAGATTTGTTTCTGCTGTGACACGACAGGAGCTCCATGACATTGGTTTTGATGCAGACTCACCAAGTATTGAAACAGAAGCAACATGATCTTAACGGTAAGAAAAAAATGGCATCAACATCATGTTCTGGGCACTGAGCCCAGGAATTTGGGTGATCACTGTCCCTCAGACTTCTCCAATCCAGCATCTACACCCTGATTTCAAATTCCCTACATGTGCTTATTAATTTGGATAGTTTGGCAAAACCAAAGTTTCTATTTATTGGTATTCTTGCCTCACCTTATCTTCCAACTAAAGCGACTCTGTTATTTGATGTACAAGAAGGCACAGGCATAGAGATCAAGCAGAGGCATTTTCCCTCCCCCTCCCCCCCTTTTTGGTCTGCACTCACGGCATGTGGAAGTTTTCAGGCCAGGGATCCAACCTGAACCACAGCAATGACCTGAGCTCCAGGTATTATAACGCCAGATTCTTAATTCACTGCACCACAAGGGAACTGCAAGGAGAGGCATTTTCACTGCAGAGTCCAGTGTCCTCATCACTGGCTGGTAGATGTAGGATATAGGGTAGTTTGCTTCCATACATCCCATCCTTTAAGTCAGGTGTTTATACCCTGGAGTCCTGGGATCCATGAACTTTCAAAAGTTGTATGCAATATTGTATGTGAGAAGGGATATTTAACTGAGTAATTAATGTCCATCTTAAGCAGTTTTTGCCTGTAAGAAATGAACATAAGAGTAATTTCTCCCTTCCTCCTCCAAGAAAGATAGACAAGTTTGCTTTTTCCTAGGACCTAGTTCTGCTCCAGAGGTCACTTCCATCCACTTCTTTGGTGAGGACAGAGATGGTAACTGCCTTGGAAGAGAGAAGACAAAGGGAATATGTATGGTTGTTGGTGGGGACGGGATGGGTTGGTTGCAGTAGTAAAAGATAGCTCCTGAGAATAGAACTAAGAGTGGGGAGTGAGGAGAGAGGTGCCGACCATACAAATTCTTCTGGTAACAAGGATCTCACAGGGTAGTCCTGAGGTATTAGGGCCTTACAATAGAATAGCTGAACATGTTTCCTGCAGAAGCACCTAAAGAGCTAGTACTGCAGTCTGGGAACTCAGCATAGATCCCCAAGCAGAACCGCACATTATCACATGCATCTCTGATTGAAGTACAAGCCCCCAAGAGTACTGAAATCCTGAGCCTCCCACCCAGCATTTCCAGGCCAGGTTTCCTGTACAATATCAAGTGAATAGCTAGGAAGAATGAGAAGCGCCCTTACACAAATAACTGAACTTGTATATCTCAACCACCTGGTGGGTGGAAGGCTGAGTCAGACAGGATTTGGAAAAATTAAGGATGAGACAGTTCTTATACTTCTAAGACCATGGAGCAAAAGGAAGCCAATTACATGCATACGTACATTTTCTTTTAGGAAAAGTGTCCAGAACATTCATCGGACTCTTAAAGGGATGTAAGTGTTAGGAGATAAGGGGTGTTTTTAGATTGGGCTCCCTGAGATGAGGATTTGAAATTTATGAGCAGTGATTTACTAAGAAAGTGCTTAAGAAGACTGACCAGAGAGTGGGGGAGGCAGAGAAGAGAGAGAGAAAGTGAGGCAAGACTGCAGTCTTCTGGCAAAGCCCCTGTAAAGGGTGACTTCCGAGTGGCACCGATTGAGGTGACTGTGCTGGACTTTATAGCCCCTTCCTTATAGGCCATTCATCAAGAGCAGTGAGCAGGTCTCTGGGAAGAATGAATTCCCAGGTGCTCTGGGCTGACAGCTCTCTGCATAGGCTCTGATAGAACTAAAACCAGATTTCCAAGCAACTTCAAATTCTGTCAGTCAGAATCAAAGGCACAAGAAAGGAGCAAGGGAGCGTGCATAAGAACGGTCAAGAAAAAAAAAAAAAAAAAAGAGATCTTATAAGATCCGGGGAGGAGCACCAATATCATCCACTGCTCCCCCTGAAAAGAGGTGTTCTTAAAAAGGCAACTGTAACTGGAGTTCCAGGGACTTGGTGGCCCATGTACAGCCATGGGAACTCCAAGGAAAGAAGAGAGAGCTGTGGCCAAGAAAAGGGAGATTGTATGTGTGTTAGGAGGAGAGCTCCCAAAGTAAGTGTCTGTAAGTCCTGTAGATCTGCTCTCCAGACCTTCTGGAAAATGACTCTTCATTGGACATTAGTTGTTTCTGTTCTTTCCCATCACTCACAGCTTCTCAGTGGCCATTTCTCCATCTGAGTCCCATTCTGTAGCCATCCCACTCTCTTGGCCTTCTCTCCCTCACCCTCCTCCTCTTGCTCACAACCCCTCTTCTAGCATCTCTCTCTTCGTAGATCTTCACTAGTATCTTTTTCTTTTATAAAGCAGAGAAACAATTCTCTTTGTTTCCCTTCTAGTCTGACAGTAAAGCTGTGCCCAGTGGGTCTCATTTTTTTCATAACCAAACATACCCATATAAGGTGAGTTCTCAAGCAGAGGCAGCTCTCCCCGAGAGAGTGTGCAGTCAGCACTTGATGAGATTTTCTTCTCCCTCCCTCCCTCCCTTCTCTCATACACACACACACACACAGAAACTGAGGCCCACAGATACGACAACTTGCCTGAGGTCATTTAATTAGTCAGTGATAGACCCAGGACAAAAACTCAAAATCCTAACTCTTCAGGGTTCAATTCCTCCAAACACACTGCTTCACAAGCATTCAAGCATTTTATATCAATTGTAATAAATATAAAATAGCTTCTTGGAGAAGGTAATGCAAGTTAAGTGTCAAATGCATTCCATAGATAGAAGGATTTTTTTTTTCCTGGATCTAGGGGGCTGAGGAACCTGGTATAAAAGTGGGCAAACAGAAATTAGCATAAATCACCAAATAAAGGGGACTTTCTAAATGGTACAGGGCTGAAAAGAACTGTTTAGAGGGATGATTCACTTGAAAACCTTGCAGTGTCAATAAAAACACTTTTTTGGTAAGTATTTTCTTACTAATTTCACCAAAATCATAAAATGAATGATGAAGTTGAAAGATGCTTCAATTAGAGAGTCTGATTCATCTTCCTACCTTCAATTAGAAAGGGTGGTCTTATCTCCATTTCCAGAGAAAACAGGTCAATACCGGAAGCCATAGATTTAGTGTTGACTCAGTGGCAATTCAGAGTCCAAGTCTTCTGCTTCATTCTCTGGAAGTCACATCTAATATGGTTCTTTACAGATAACAAAACACTTTTCACACACTGTACTTTATGTCATCCTCATAGCAACCTTGTGCAACAGGCAAATTACCACTTCATTTTATAGAGAGGGAAACTGAAGCTTGGAGAGTTTAAGTAGCTTGCCTAAAACTACCCCAAAGACACAGTTAAGACACAAATCCAAATCCTCAATTCCAAATCCCACGTATGACTTTACCAGTCTGTCCAGTTACTCTTTTTTTTTTGGGGGGGGGCATGCCCATGGCATGTGGAAGTTTCCTGGATCAAACCCATGCCACAACAGTGACCCAAGCTGCTGCACCAGATCCTTACCCTGCTGCACCACAAAGAGATTCCTATCCAAATACTCTTAACACGAGAGAAGGAGGAATTGTTGGGTCACTGGTCTGGATGTCAGAGACAAAAAGAAAACCTGGCTAAAGAGTAAGTTACTGGAGGTAGGATCACACCTTTTTATATAAAAGGAGGTTTTAGCTGGACAGGAGCTGAGTTCCAACTGCCTCCAGGGAGTGGGTAATAATTACTTTATGCCAGACTGTGTTGCAGGAAGAGAGCAGTGATCAAAATGGAAAAAAAAAAATCTCTGCCCCCTAAAACTTACATTCTAACAGGATGAGACAAAACTGAAAAAAATAACGAAATATAAAATATGCAAGTGATGGTGAGTGCTATGGAGAAAAATAAAACAGAATGCAGAGCCTCCGGAGTGTGAGTCTGTGCGTGTGTGTGTGTGTGTGTGTGTGTGTGTGTGAGAGAGAGAGAGAGAGAGAGAGAAAGAGTGCGCGCCTCTGTGTGTGTATGTGTGCCCGTGTGTGCATGCACATGCTGGGGGAGGGGTAATGTGGTTCTGTTTTATACATTAGGTGCTCAGAAAAGTCCATTAGATAAGGTCACATTTGAGAAGGGAACTAAAGGCAGTGAAGGGGCACGTTTTATGGAGATCTGAGAAAAACAATTCCAGATAGATAAAACCACAAGTACAAAGACCCTATGGTACAAGCTTAGTGAGCTTGAGTAACAGGAAGGAGGCCAGTATAACTACAGAAAATTTAACAGCCATGAACTTGCCTTTATGGAGCAAAAATAATCGTAAGAGAAAAAGTTCATATCTTTAAGACATAAAGAATGATACAAGGCACAATTGGATAAGTATTATAGATAGGCATAAATCAACTATTATGGTATTGAAGAGGAAGTAAGGGAGGTTTAGAATCATAGCATCAGAATGTGATTCTCTAGTCCAAGATACTGAGGTTTTTTTCAACAATAAAATATACTCTTTTCAAATTATAGCTCGTGGATTGCCAATATGAAAACAAATGGAATCAAAACACTCTGGTTGATGTGAAGGTAGGGAGGTTTATCCTTTCCAATTTGGCCTTACTCTTTCTCAGCTTCAGCCACTGAGGCACGTTTAAGGAACCCTAGGGGCTCCAAGAAACAAAGTTTGCCAATGACTGACTTAGTCAAACTAGTTTGTTTTACAAAAGAGGGATCTGAGGCCCACAGAAGGAATCTTCTTCTGGTATATACTGGAATGCAGTCTCCCCAGTCTTCTGTGCTGTCCCCTGCAGCTGATGACCAGGGACTCACTTCAGCCTCCAGTCTGAAAATCTCTACCTCCTTGTGTTGACCTGGGACTGAACTAGAACTCCACTGCCCTCTATCTTTCCCTGGATGTGATGCCACACCGGAGCAGCTGCTTCTCTCTGCTCCTATTCAAGGCTGATGCAGTTGAATTATCATGGGGCACTTCTCTGTGAGACTGGCCATCTCCCCAGCAATAATTCCTCCTGCGGGACCAATGCATTCATTGTTTCTAGGGGCAGTCTGAGATAATCAGAACAAAAGGTTCACTGGTCAGATTTGCAATTCAAATTAGATTTTTGAGTCTAAAAAAGAAGACAATAGTCTTAAAAATTGGACTTACTGAGAGAATATACCTCTTGATACACAGAGCAAATGACAATGAAATGAAATTGCCCTACATGCTTCAGACTTGATTTACTTCTTCACTAAGATCTTTCTTTTCTTTTTGGTAAATTCTATTCCTCCTTCCAGGAATATCCACTCTGACACTTTCAATTAACTCTTTATATGTATTCCCATAGCACCCCATACACTTATTATAGCTTTCATTTTATTGCATTGGAAACACGTTTATATATTTTTCTCTCCTTCTAACTCTGAGATCTTGTGCATAAGAAATATGTCTTATTTTCATTTGATACAACAGCTGCTGCTAATACAATGCTCTCGGTGCCTGATTCATTTGTTGATTGATGTTATAATTCAGCAATGACTGAGATTTTGAAAAATGAGGGTTCTTCTCTACCATGGACTTTTTGAGAAAGTTCCAACTAGTGATAAGCTACCAGAAATTATTTTCTCTGCCACTCTGATAATTTATTGAAAAGTGAAATGACTATGTGAATATACTGTTATTGGTCATTGGAAGTTTCTGATGGATGACCCCAGCATTCAGCTTTGGTCTTCTTCTGTCCCAAGCCTCTGACAGACTTTTCCACTTGTTCATCCACACTGGATCTGCTCCGAGACAGACACGTTGCTATGGCCAACACAGCCAGTAATGACACACCCTGCCTCTTGCCTGGCCACATCCCTTGGTAACTGTAAGCCTTTCAGATATGACTGACAAGAGTGAAAAGCAAAATCTGTGGGAAAAAAA
>PVHT021183518.1:21669844-21698665 GCA_004024745.2 Catagonus wagneri | reverse complement strand
GGGGTCTAATTGGAGCTGTGGCCACTGGCCTGCGCCGCAGCCACAGCAACGCAGGATCCGAGCCGCGTCTGCAACCTACACCACAGCTCACGGCAACGCCGGATCGTTAACCCACTGAGCAAGGGCAGGGATCGAACCCGCAACCTCATGGTTCCTAGTCGGATTCGTTAACCGCTGCGCCACGACGGGAACTCCAAGAGAAGTGATTTTTCTGACAGACATATAGGCGTGGCTAATGGTGCCTCTAGCTGGTCAGTACTGAAAGACAAACAAATTACATTTCCTAAATTCGAACTTCATATCAAGGTTACAGAGAAGGGCCATTCCCTTTCAACAATGGCAACAGAACCAAAGCCACTTCATTCGCAGGAGTTTATAAAAACTGGATTAACCCAGATCTATTTTCTTAAGCCAAGAACAAAACAATCCCAGTAACAGAAAAAGTCAGCTCTCACACGTCTCTTGATCTCTGTTTTATCATCCAAGATTTTTCAGATTTTGGATTGAAATACAACTCCCCTGCCCCAACAACAGGTCACCTGCCCAATCATTTCCCGTTCTAACTTTACAGTTAACAATTCAATGTGCAATATTCTTGCTTTCACTTATAAGCATGCATCTAATCACACAGGACATGTCATGCTGATTGTCAAACAACTGATCCTTTCTTCCTAAATCCCTCCAGGATTTCCATCTAGCTGATGTGGCTTTCATGTTTCTAAGAGAAATAGTAAACAAGAACACAGAGAGAAATGGTTGTATCTTGCTTAAATGTGGAACATTCAGGGTTATCACTAAAAGGCAGTTGAGACATGACCACATGACCGTGGAGGAAAGAGAATCTGAGACACTGACTGGGAAGACAAATCACATGAAGTATGTTTATTTGGATTTCTAAAATTTCCCTTTCTCTCACTTTATTTATATTTCATTAAAGTGAAGTTACCCAACCTGAGTAACATTTTGTCCTGCATAGTTTACTGATTCAACTTTGCAAGCAGCCAGTCAACAAGAATGATCCTAAACAAGCTCTTGGTTGACGTGAATCTCCATATTTACTGAATTAGAGAACTTTAAATAAAAATTTCCGTCTAAATGTAGTATTTCAGAAACACCAGACTCCATTTCCCCTAGGGAGGCAGGTAACTTAGGAAGCAGATCAGGCTTGTTACCTATAAACTAAGAAGGTGGAAGGTGGCTTTCAAGGGCAGGAGTTGAATGACTGGGTTTTAATTCCTAACCTGGACCAATTTCAAGAGGCATGAGTCTTCCTTCTTTGCAATTTGTGTTAACTAAGTTTTAATTAAGCAGGGTTCATTTTAATGAAGACAGAAACTAGGTCTGGCTTCTTCTACCTAGACTTTCGATATTGCAGAGTTCTTTCTTAATTAAGGTGAAGAATTCCCTTTGGTTTCCACAGCCAAAATTTTCCATTTGTTCCATTTAGGATGCCAATTGACTTCCACCCCCCCACAACCACGTGCCTCTGGCACAGCTGGACAACATATTAACTTTTTCAGATTAAAAAGGTGCTATATCCTTAAGAAGTATTCCTAATAACCTGGATTCCCATTTATCCTCACCAGCAATCAACCCTTTCTATGTAATAGCAGCGAATGAGCAGTGGAGGCAGGGAAAAATCAGATTTTAGCAGCAATGTTTTCAGAGGGCTCTTCCCTTTCTCTAAGTCCAGAGCCTATGGGCAGTCTTTAGCTGAGTTGTGCCTCCTATTCTGGTGTCCAGGGGCAACTTGAAGATAGAGAAGAGCAGGTCTTGGGCAGTCCTTATGGTTGCCTAGGCTGTATGCAGGTACAAAAGAATGACAACCCTTGGAGATGTGCAGATGTGCAAGGTACCAGGACTGAAATTAGAAGACTCGGTCCTAGTTCCTGCCTTCCCACTGACTAATTGTGAGACTTCGAAAGTGTTTCACTTCTCTGAGCCTGGTTTTGTCACCTGTCAAGATAACATGATTAGACCAATGCTTTACAAAGATCTATAATGAAGGAGCAAGGTTTTTCCTTCCTTCACTGCATCCTCTAATCTGTTGGGGATCCTTTGTGAAATATAACAAAAATAAATACCATAGTTCATAATACTGTATTGTGTCTCTGAAAGTCACTATGAGAAAGGATCTTAAAAGTTCCCATAATATACACAAAAAATTGTGAGAACTAACTATAGGTTACCAGCAGGGAATGGGAAGGGGGAAGAGCAAAACAGAGGCTTGACTTTAAGAAATACAAACTACTATGCATAAAATAAATAAGAACAAAGACATATTCTATAGCACAGGAAAACATAGCCATTAATTTGTAATACCTTCAAATGGAATACAATCTATCGAATCACTATACTGAATACCTGAAACTAATGTAACATTGTACATCAACTGTACTTCAATTAAAAAAATTTAATCGTAGGAGTTCCCATTGTGGCACAGCAGAAACAAATCTGACTAGGAACCATGAGGTTGCGGGTTCAATAACTGGCCTCGCTTAGTGGGTTAAGGATCCAGCATTGCTGTGAATTGTGGTGTAGGTCGCAGATGTGGCTTGGATCTGGCATTGCTGTGGCTGTGGCGTAGGCCAGTGGCTACAGTTCTGATTAGACCCCTAACCTGAGAACCTTCATATGCCACAGGTGTGACCCTAAAAACACACACACACACACACAATAATTTAATTGTTAATATATGTGGTAATAGAGCTTAACTGGACTTATTGTAGTGATCATTTCACAATATATACATATATTGATTATGCTGTACACTTGAAACTAACTATGTCAATTATATCTCAACTAAAAAAACACATTAAAAATTTTTGAAAGAAAAACCTTGATATGCTGCTATTTGAAACTGCTATTATATTTGAGATGGGACCTTATGTAGTTACTGATCTAACTTTGTCTTTAACAAATTTAAGTCTCAACCAATACTAAACATGCAGCAGGCCCTTAATAAATATTTTAATTAATGAGTAAAAAGAAAAAAAAGAATTACCAGATAAACGATAATGTTTGGATGTCATAGCAATGTCAGACTGCTCTCAAAGTTTCTAAATTTCTACCCTCACTTGCTATATTTATCTCTTCACAAGCAGTAACAATATATGGACCAGTGGCCATACACAGACCACACTCAGTTTCCTACATTCCTCCCTGCTACTGTCTTGCACCTCTGTTCAGGTTGCCTGAGTACCCAAATGTTGCGATTGGTGGACAGATCTAAATTATGCTTCCGGAGCAACAAAGACCAAAATAATCACTTGAACAGCAAACAGTATTTCTATTACTCTATCTCATCTTACCAATTTCCCTGAACAACAATCTGGAATCCTGGATCCACCTCTTAGTATCAAGTGGCTCAGCTCAAACAAGTTATTTAACCTCTCTGTGCCTCGTTTTTCTCATCTCTAAAATGAAACAATGAGATCTTCATAGGGGTGTTTTTGGTAAATGTTTATTTTGGTATAATTTCACACTTACAGAAAAGTTGCCGGAACAGTACATAGAAATCCTATTATTTGTTATATAGATCACACCTTTGTAATATTTTCCCCATTTGTTTATCATTCTCTCTGTCCTTCTTTCCCTCCCTAATAATTTTTTCTGAAACATTTAAGAATAATTTTCAGTCATCATGCCCATTGGATTGTTTTGAGATTTAAAGGAATTAATACATGTGAAATATTCAATGCCTGGCATACATAAAAAGCTCTTATAAAATATCACCTCTTACGCTTGGTTTCCAAAGACCTTTCCAGATATTTGATGGGGGTCTCATATTTCAGTGATTTGGTGGCCACCCCATGTGGAATCTCTATGATCTCATCCCTGTGACCATGCCCTTCTCAAAGGTTTGTACTTGTTTTCAAGTGTGTTGGAGTTGACCAACCTAGAAAAATATTTTCTATGCCATATGTATCTGGCCTTGAAAACTGGTATTGAGCATATCTACTCTAAATTATTGTGTTATTAAATCTGAAGAACTCTGGTATTTTTAGTATAGTTTACTTAAAGTGTTGTGTCAATTTTTGCTGTACAGCACAATGACCCAGTCACACATATGTACATTCTTTTTCTCATTCTGTTCTGTCCCAGGAGATTGGATATAGTTCCTTGTGCTGTACAGCAGGACCTCACTGCTTATCCATTCTAAATGTGATAGTTTGCATCCATCAGCCCAAAACTCCCAGTCCATCCTGCTCCCTCCCCCCTTCCCCTTGGCAACCACAAGTCTGTTCTCCACGTCTGTGAGTCTGTTTCTGTTTTGTGGATAGGTTCATTTGTGCTATATTTTAGATTACACATATAAGTGATATCATATGGTATTTGTCTTTCTCTTTCTGACTTCATTTAGTATGATAATCTCTAGTTGCATCCGTGTTGCTTGCTAATGGTATTGATTGTTTTGTTCTTTTTTAGGGCTGGGTAGTATTCCACTATGTATATGTACCACACCTTCTTAATCCATTTGTCTGTTTAGGACATTTAGGTTGTTTCCACATCTAGGCTATTGTGAATAGTGTTGCAATGAACACAGGAGTGCATTTTTTTTTCATTTTTTACAAAACATTTATACTACTGTTAACAGAGTATTTAAAGTGATCAGTGGTGACTAGAAGACCAGACCCTCACTCTTCATGATCTTTAGGGAGGTGAGACGAACAGCAATGTCTAAGAAATTCAAATATGACCCTTAAAACTTCCCTATGCAGCTCAAATGCCTCTTATTTCTCTTATCCACCATGTCTATGCTTCTGATTCAGAAACAAAATTCTGACTAGCATAATACCTTGTCTACCCCCAGTGTTGGTTTAACTTTAAACTGAACCAGAACTTTCCTTTCTCATATTCACCCTGGTTCCTTTACTTCCTAATTTCTTGCCTCATACAGATCCTGCTGTGCTGAATTGAATTAAGTATGGAAAACATACTGACTCAGCTTCCTCTCCATGTACCCAGATTCAGCTGCAGAAAAGAAGACTATTCACAGCAATTTTTAAAATCATTCCACATGAGTCATGCACCAGAAAGAAATCAAATCACAGAGGCATCTGGTATCCAGAAAGATCCACTGTTTTCTATGGCCAGAATCTAGAAGCTTCGATGACTTGCCCAGGTGACTCACTGCTCTTCATAGGACATTGGAACAAGGTCCATATGTCTTCCAGGCCCTTTTGTTCAGGATTACTATGTGACCAAAACAAATCCTATCACTGTGCCAGCAAGGTCCATGAGTCTTTGACCTTAGTGCCAGACAATGCCTGGAGGGGGAAAGGGAAGCAAAATAGAGGGATCTTCCATCCTAAGATGAATTATGTATGTTCAACAAGAGCCAATGTGGCCTTGCATCACTCTCCCTGGAGATTCTGTGATGGGGGATGGGGGGAATGGGTACATATCTTCACAGCCCACAATGAATGCTCTTTTCCCTGGAAAGCCTATCATTTATACACACAATTTAATATTTGGTCAAAATTTCTGCTTGACCCATGTGCCTTGTTGATTGGGTTAACCTAAGGAGAGTCAAAGCCATGTACGTTCTTGAGAGCAAGCTCACAGCAGGCTACATACATAGTAGATGGGACCATGTTTCTTTGGATGGCCTGATGTAATACAAAACAGGAAAATCAGTCATCCGCATTGTCAATCATTGGCTTCATCCCCACTGGCAGTCCTGGCTAATAGCAGAAGTGCCTGTCCTTAGCCAAAGCATTCTGCTTTGCTTCTAAAGAAAAACCTCTGCTGCTGTCACAGATTTGGACATCTGAAGGAGCAACTCTCACTGATAATATTCCTCCAAACACCTGGTCTACACATTTCTCCACTAGGACCACCCTCTTCCCACAGAATTCACAAAGTTTTATGAAGATGAGGAGGTAACCAATGCTCACCTGGTTCATTAAAACGTCTAAGGTACGGTTTCTCCAAAGTTACACATAAAGTTAATCATACACAGAGCAATTTCTCTCCTAGGTATATACCAAAGAAGACTGAAAACATATGTCCACACAAAAAAACTTGCACATGTATATCCCTAACAACATTATCTGTTAAGAGCCTAAAAAGGAGAAATAACCCAAATTTCCATCAACTGATGAATGAGTGGTACATCCACACAATAGAATATTATTTGGCAATGAAAAAAATGAAGTACTGATACATGCTACAACATAAACGAGCCTAAAAAATATTAAAGTGAAAGTCCAGACAAAGGACCACATATACTGTATGATTCCATTTATATGAAGTGTCTGAAACAGGCGAATTCATAGAGACAAGAATAGATTAGAGGATGCCAGAAGCTGAGGTGGAAAAGGAAGTAGGGAATGACTGTTGAGTACAGTTTCCTTTGGGGATGATGAAAATATTCTGGAACTAGTTAGTAGTGATGGTTGCACACATCTGAATACACTAAAAACCACTGACCTGTATGTTTTTAATGAGCGATGTGTATGATAAGTGAATTTAAAAACTGATTAAAGAATACAACAGGACACAAAAATTAAATAAGAAAAAGTGTGAGTCAAAGTGAATCCTAGGTCCCAGGCTGGCCTGTCGATTTTAAAATCGTCAAAACAAAACATGCTTCCTTTCTCTTTCATTGGTCACTGCCAACACAGGCATTTCTAAAGCATGCTGTGTGCCCTGAAGCTCCATTCAATGTCCAGCCAGATCAAGACTGTCACCCAGGTTCCTGGGCCTCCTCTCAAATGGGTCTTGACTTGGCCCCGCATCTTAAGACAGTATGAGCCTTAGGGCTCTGACTTCTCCATTTCCTCATTGCCAGTGATTGTTTTTGTCAGAAATAATCATCTGTCTTTCATTGCAGTACAGATGATACCCAGATGTTACCCTCGTCCATCAAACTGTCAAGTTAATTGTTTATAAAACATCCGGAACTGGTTGTCACAGAACATCAGCAAACCCGGTCCAAATAAAACCGTACCCTGAGGCTGGATGCAGCCCTGGGTGAGGGGAGACTCTCACTGACATTTCCTTCACAGACACCTTTCTTAATCTAACAATCGTCAGACACTGAGGGGTGCTGCTGCTGTCCTGGGACACTGAAATTGCTCTCAAGGAATTTAGTTTTCCTGTTACTAGAATGTTGCTTGATAATTCGGAAGCTGCCTCCAGTCCTAAGAGACTCCAGGACCCGGGCTTTAAATCCCTGCCACGGTCCAGGGCTCAGATGGGTGCTGCAGGGATTCCCTGCCTCTGCTGAACCACGCCATCAGTTAACTACTTGTATTCAAGCGGTGCCTGAAATTCCCTGAGCACTTTGACACAGATTTCCTTCGAGCCTCAATCTCCTTGTGATGGAACAGAGCTAGTTATTTCTAGTTTTCATCCAGGGAGAAGTACACTTATTATCACTGGAGTTGTTGAAAGCAGAGCACAGACCTCTACGCTCTCAGCTCATAATGTTCCCAGAGCACAGAGAGGACATAGGGTTTAACCTGGGTCAGGAGACAAGACTTCCTCAGCGGCCTTCTCTTTCAGCTTCCAGCACTTCTCTGTTCCTCTGCTCAGCATCCCTAAGCCATTCCTCAGTCGGTTTTTCTAGCAATTTTCCCATCTAAAACATTACTTTTCATTTTGAGTCTTCTCTTTCATCTAGACACCTGGGCCACTATTCATTTAAACAAGACTGGTTAAGCTTCTACTAAGCACCGAAAACGCTGTGCTAGGCAGTACAGAAAAATTAATGTCACCCACGTTTAAGATCATCTGAGCCTGGTAGTCTCCAGCTCTAGGGATTTCTGACTCCAGGCTGCAGGCCCTTTGCAGCTCCAGATTTTGTAGAACTTTTAGGTCTATCTTCTGCCATGTGTCTACTCTACAAATTGATCTCCCTCTGACCTATATTCTCAGGGCTCTAAAGAGACCTGTATTCTCAGATGAGTCTCACCTGGTAGACCAAGGAAATCTGATCAAGTAGCAATAACATACAGCACACATAAATATACAAAACATATATGCATGTGTTCACTATAGTGATGAAGGGACCCTGGGCTCAGTCACTTACAGAGTGACTACTATCTAACATGGCCACATAGCTGGGGCTGAGCAAGATGCTGACGATAACTGCTGTTCTGATTAAAAAATCAATATCCATTTGTCAGTGTCTTTCCAAGCCAATATTTCTCAGTGGAAGTTTACAACTTTAAAGAGAGATATGTGCTTTTGTAACACAATAATCCATGGTTGGGTCAAAGCTGACTGTGTTTATGCAACCTTTCCATTCACAGAAAATCATCAATGCTTTGCTTCCCAATGCCTGTAACAGAAGTAGGACCAGTTAAAATATAATTTTCAAAAAGGTAGAATCAAGACTCTCGTGAAATGTAAAAATTACACTTGCCAAATATTCTGTTTAGCTCATTAATTCATGAGGTAAATGGTAAAACATTAGAACTGATCCAAAAAACATTTGAGAAGCTCAGTATACATAAAAACTAACTATCTTACAGGTTAAAAACTTTTTGGATTTTCTCTTCCATTAGATAGGATTAAAAAAAAATTTTTTTAATGGTGTACCTGCAGCATATGGAAGTTCCCCAGCCAGAGAATGAGTCTAAGCTGCAGCTGCAGCAACACTGAATCCTTTAACCCACTGAACTGGGCCTCTGTAGCAACCCGAGCCACTGCAGTCTGATTCCTAACCCACTGTGCCACAGCGGGAACTCCTGATCAGGAATATTTTTGCATCTCCTTTGAAAAAGATCACTAGTTAAACTTTGTCCCCACAGAGGTTTAAAATAGGCAACTGAAGGAAGTTAAACCCAGCACTTGACTAAAAAACACTCAGGACTCTCTCTGGACTATTTTGAAGTTTAATGAGTAAACTTCTGACAGGTCACTTATGTTGGAACTAGGGACTGATTCAGGGAGGCTATGGGAGGAAAGTCTTTATTATATAGTGTTTAAAAAAATAACCAGGAAAAGGCAAAGCTATAGAGACGGTAAAAAGATCAGTGGGTGCCAGAGGGGGAGGGTCAGGGGATGAACAGGCAAAACACAGAGGATTTTTAGGGCAGTGAAAATACTCTGTATGATACCATAATGATGGATACATGTCATTATACATTTGTTCAAACTCAAAGAATGTACAACACTAAGAGTGAACTCTAATATAAACCATGGACTTTTGGTGATAATGTCAATGTTTGTTCTTCAGTTTTAACAAACGTACCATTCTGGTGGGGGTTATTTAAAATGGGGGAAACTGTGCATGCGTGAAAACAGGGTATATGTGGAAAATCTCTGTCTCTTCCTCCCAATTTTGCTGTGAACCTAAAACTACTCTAAAAATTGTCTTTTAAAAAAAATAACCAGGGAGTTCCCTGTTGGCCTAGCAGGTTAAAGACTTTGTGTTTTTATTGCTGTGGCTCAGATCAGTCCCCGGCCTGGGAACTTCTGCATGCCACAAGTGTGGCCAAAAAATAAAATAATAAAATAAAATAAAATAAATAAAATAAATCTTAAAATAAGCTAGTTATCAATAAACAAGTGCCCATAATTACCCTAAAAACTAAGAAGAATGGTTGGTCTCCATGCTTCCACACAGCCTTCAGACATTCTTAGGTCAAATTTCTTCACTTTAAATTTAACCTAGTGCTATTTAGTGGCAAGAGCAAAGAGAAAAAACAAACCTGATGAGCAAGTGGGTCAGACAAATTAAAGTCAAGAATCCCTGCCCTATAAGCAGAACTGTCCTATAAGCAAAACCAAAGTACCCAGAGAGGTCTTCAGCTATTTGGATGCCATGATTTTTTATTTTTAAAAGACAAAGGCAATTTTGAGTATAGTTCTGAGGTTGAATAATTTAGAATTCAAGAGAAATAGTTACCATCAAATAAAGAAGGCATTGATTTTTTAAAGAGATAGAGACCAGCCAAATAATTTCCATTTTCCCTACTTATCTCCACCTCCTAATCTTCACCAGAATAATTCAAAGCTTAAGAAAGCAAGCAAAACAACAAAATCAAGCTTCTGACATTAGACCATTTCTGATAGGCAAAATTAATGACAGAAGTGTTGGGGTTTCTTACACAATCTGTGCGTGTTGTATAAGACTCTATTTTGAGCTATAATGAAATTGTATAATTATTATTAGATTTATTGGCTTCTACATCCTTGATTAGAAATGCGATGCCCACTTTAATACTCCTCATCTAATGTGTCTGTGGGACTATACTTTTTATGCTTTAGAATTGAGTTTTTAGGAACTCTTATGCATATATCAGTCAGGATGGGCTCAGTTATGTGGCAGACAAAAACCCCCCAGAACGTTAGTGGCTTAAAACAACAAAAGTTGTATTTATCCATTCATGACACCTGATCACCTTGGGTTGGTGGGGGCTCTGTGCCCCCTGACCGTCACTTACATAATGGAGTAGATACCTATCAGGGACCTTCCTAGATGTCACAGCAGAAGAAAAGAAAGTGTGGCACATACACATAAAGTTTCCATCCAAGAAACTTTCCTTCTCATTTCACTGGACAAAGCAAGCTGTGTGGCTATGCCTAATCCCAAGGAGGCAGGAAGTGCAATCCTCGAGGAGAAGAGAGAATATTGATGACTAAGCCTAGTAACTATCAAAGCTTATTTTGGTAAGTAAGTTCTGTTTTTGAACATGTTTTATTCTTTTTTTCTTTTTACAATTGCACCTGTGGCATACGGAAGTTCTGTGGCTGGGGGTCAAATCAGAGCTGCAGCTCCCAGCCTATGCCACAGCCACAGCAGTGCCAAATCTGAGCCACATCTGTGACCTATGCTTCAGCTTGAGGCAACACCAGATCCTTAACCCACTGAGCAAGGCCAGGGATCAAACTTGCATCTTCAAGGACACTGTGTCAGGTCCTTAACCCACTGAGCCACAACAGGAACTCCCCTAAATGCATTTTATTATTTTATCTGTATTGGTTTAGTTATTAACCAGAGACATCCTTATGAAGTTAGAATACATTTTCACCTATCAATATAAGCCTTAGTTCATCTGACACTTTAACGAAATACAGATTTTTTTTTTTTGGTGTCTCTCATGTCAGGCAAAATTCCACAGAAATGAGTAAGACAAAATCCTGCTCACAGATCCCAGGTTGGATAATTTGGTCTTGTGCCAGAAGACACAGATTTCATTTGGAAGGTTCCCAGGTTTGGGATTGCCTATAGTTCCTTTTTCCAAAAGATCTGAACCTCTCAACCTCCAAAACACAGAGGATTCATTTGTCACCCCACCATTCATGTGAGGATTGAATTAACACTGCTCTTTTTAGGAAATTTCCTTTTAGCAAATTTGGGTTAGCAGATGATTTTGTGGTTTCAAATTTATTTCGTCATTTATTAATTTTCTATACCCAACTTAGAGTTGCTGAATCCAGACTTTGAAGCATAAGATTCCCCTGACATGGCAGGGCTGGGTGTACGCACAACAAAGGGAGCCATTGCCAAGGATTCTTGGGAGGTCCAAGACTAGATTCAAGGCCTTGGTATAATGCAGGTAGCAAAGTGTCAGCACAACAGGAGGCCAGCAAGGAGAGGAGGGCTTAGAGTCCACTTTAGTGACCAAACCTGCAAACAAGTTCCACTAAACAAAAGGTGCTAAAAGAAAATCATATGGGCGCTTGCTGTTAAATGATACTAAAAGCAAAAGTAAGCAAAACTAAGGCCCCCCCAAAGCAAACTTAATTAAAATTAAATCAGATGTTTTTGGAGCTTCCATTGTGGCTCAGTGGGTTAAGAACCCAACATAGTGTTTGTGAGGATGCAAATTTGATCCCTGGCCTTGCTCATTGGGTTAAGGATCCAGCAATGCTGCAAGCTGTCACAGGGGTCACAGATGTGGCTCAGATCTGGTGTTGCCATGGCTGTGGCGAGAGGCTGGGGAGAGTGGCAGCCATGAAAGGAGGCAGCCCAACAAAAGATGTGACCATGGAAGAACATGGCCACTTGTAGAACCCTGCCAGGGGGGGTGATGGGGGGGACAAGAAGAAACATCCGACTGGTCTCTTCCTCCAGTCTCCAGCCTCCTGACTCTTGCCCACACTAGCCAAACTCAACTGCAAACCACAGGGCAAGGACCCCTGAGTGACAGAGTCCACTGAGGCCCTTCTCTTGGAGCACTGAACAGAACAGAGATGGGAGAAAACTGATTTGGCAGGCTTACCACTTCACCTAATTAAAAGATGCTGTCTCTGTGCACAAATGTTTCTCTTTTTTTCTCTATTTAGCCAGACTAGTTATATTCTATTTACCTTCTTTTGAGCACACACACAATGTCTCTCAAGAGACTTCAAATTTCTGTACTTTCATTGTTGAACCCAAAAGAGCTCAATGATAGAAGACAATTTACAAACTAAAATATATTTCTCTCTTACCTTATATATTGCAAGTCTATTATGTGTTTAGCAACTTGTCACATATATAGCCAAGAAGGGAGAGCTTTTAATGTAATTTTAATTTTGAAAAATAGGCTTTCTTTTATAGAGCAGTTTTAGATTCATAGCAAAATTGAGAAGAAAGTTTCAAGATTCCCTGTCCCCTGACACACAGCCTCTCCCACTAATGAAACCCTTTACCCAGAGTGGTACATTTGTTCCAACTGATGAACCTATATTAACACATCATTATCATTCAAAGTCCATAGTTTACATTAGGGTTTACTCTTGGTGTTGAACATTCTGTGGGTTTGGGCAAATGTATAATGACGTGTATCTACTGTTACTGCATATTTTTTCACTGCCTTAAAAATCCTCTGTGCCCTATCTATGCATCCACATTTTTTTGGCCATGCCTGCCCATGGCATGTGGAAATCCCAGGCCAGGGACCAAACCCAGCAGCAACCCATGCCACATCGGTGACAATGCCAGATCCTTAACCCACCGCAGCACAAGGGAACTCCTATGTATCCATATTTTAATTTTTAAACATTATGATCAAAAGTCTCAAGAGATTATATCCTGCACTTAAAAAAAAAAATCTCCTGGTATGCTCCTGGTACATAAACAAACAACAATAATACAGTAAATTATCACCTAAAATTATTGGGAATAGGAATACTGCTTTGGCCCTCATAACAAGTCTATCAGTTTCCAAAGACTTAAAATATATTCATGATCAGCATGTCAAACAAACATAGCAATGTATCAAAACACAACTTTATTTTTAAAATGTGCTCAGCATGGGCTACCTTCCTTGGTCCCCAAATTTTCTGGCCACATTAAGTCACAAAACACAAGTTCAATTCATAAACTGAAAATTGTCCAGCTCGAAATATTAATCAATGTCTGAACTCAAGTTAAAGAAAAATCTTCTTCCCTTCCCCATCTGGAACCTGTTTTAAGCAGACCACTTGCAGAGGTACAAGGGTGTGGTTGCTGCTCTCTCGATTCTTGCACTTCTTCTGCTTGGAAACCAGGCCTCGGCACCCTGGGGCTGGTATGGGGGTGGAGGAAGGAAAAGAGGTCCAAGGGAATGTTCTTCTCGCTGATGGCTTTTCTCTCTCCGGGCTGGAGAAGAATCCATCATTTCTCTCATGGGTGTTTCTTCATAAGGGCTCACTGGAGGCTCCTATGCTGGGCTTTCTCAATGAAAGTGATATATCTGTCCCCATGGCTGTTGCTCTCCACTCTGTCCCTAGTTGACTGTGATCTACTCTACACAGATCCTGACTGTTAGAGCCTCCTCATTCCCTAGGTTATCCTTTGGAGCAGGAATTTGTATTCATTATCTATTGCTGTGTAATCAGTGACCCTAAAACTAAATGGCTTAAAACAACACATTTATTATTGCCATAGGTCAGGAATCCAGACCTGGCCTGGCCTGGCCAAGTCCTCTGCCTCAGGGACCCTCACAAGGCTCGGTCAACAGACATCTCAAGGCTCTGCTGCTTCTTCACTCACTCACATAATCTTTAGCAGGGCTCTGTTCCTCCTGAGTCACTGGAGGGAGGGGCTTGGCTCCTCACTAGTTCTTTGCCACGTGGGCCTCTCCAATATGGGTAGCTTGCTTCATCAGAGCCTGCAACCTGAGAAGGCAACAGAGTCCCACAAGATGGAAGTCACAATCTTCTGCAACCCAGTTGTGAAAGAGACATCCCATCACTTTTGTCATGTTCTATTTATTAGAAAAGTCACCAGATCCAGCCCACATTCAGGGGGAGGAAGTTACAAAAGGACACTGATATTAGAAGGCAGGGATCACCGGGAGCCATGTTTGAAAGCTGTCACAGAAAGCTGTCACAGACAAAACCATTTCAGCTTCTCACTCTCTGCCTGACCCACGTATGCAAACACTGGTGCATCTCCCACCTGACAAAGGCTGCCACGGTGGGACCGCCTCTATCCAGCAGCCACTGGCCTCCTCAGCTTTCCCATATCTGAGCCAGGGATTCTCCCATGACCCCTCCAACTGTAGACGGCTCAAGGAACATCCAGCAACCTTTCCAAGTGAGCCTCTGACTCCCCTCTCCTGAGACCTAGGGTCAGAAGTAGGCCTTTGCACCCTCCCCTCTCCCTGTGAGGAAGAGAAGTGCCAATTCTCAAAAAGCAACAATTCTGTGCCAGGAAAATCTTCTGATAAAACCCTCCCAACACTATTTCCTCTCTTTCTATCTTTTGGTATTCTCAAGGTGAGTCAGGGTGCTCAAGAGGTTTAGGAGTTGTGGAGCTGCTTCTTGGGCATTGCTTCTATAAAGTCTGCATATAACAGTCTCTTTCAACACTCCTTTTGGTACCTAAAGTCTATCATATTATTGCCTCAGTTGAAACTGAAGAAGGAAGAGACCCATTGAAACATCTGTCCTATAAATATAAACATATTTAAAGTCTCTGATGACCCAGAAAGCTTGATGTAATTTTATAGTACTTAACATTACGATCATCCATTTTTACTATTCTGGGGAAAAATGCATAGGCACCCTCTTTATTAATACCATAAGTCAGTTTTCATAATATAATCATAGCTATAAACTGATTGTAAATAATCCATTTAAATATTCTAATATATCCTTATGTTTAATGCTTTAATAAAATTCTTAAGTTTTATTTTGAGGTGAGAACATTTTTTTTTCTGATTTTTTTCTTTAGACAGAATTTATAACAAAATATCCTTGTAGAAAAACAAAGATAGCTTGGAGTGGCATATATTCCCCATACAGTGGGGTTTTATCTGAGCTCATTTACAATAAAGCCTGTAGTTCACCCCCTGAAAGCACCAGTTTGCTTTCTAGCTGTACTGGTTTGTTCCCCTGAACACTATTTCCATTAACTTAAAATGCTCTATTATCAGCAAACTTGGATGTTTACTTTTAGAGTTTTAAGTGCAAGATTCTCATTGTCTATAATTGCAGAAAGACATTCCTAGCAGGATGTTATTCTGATTCATAAAGTGACAATCTATTTTATTTATTATTCCCAAGTGTTTTATCATCAATGTCATGAGGTTTGGCCAGCGGCAAGGAGGTTAGGATTCCTTATTTTTTTTCTATGAATAAGAAAACAGATTGAAAGAAATGAAATGTTTACTCTAAGACTGTGAGTCAATGAGTTCCTGAAATGAAATAGTCCAAGAAGCAGGTAGAGAGAGCAGAACGTCTAACTTATAACTTACAACCTGCTAATAGAAAATTGGAACAAAACACCAAACTGAGAGGTTCTGAATGAGAGTCAAAACAACTAACATGAAAATTCCAAGAGACATTATCCTTGAAGGCCCATTGCAATGAAGGACATTTATCCCTTAAGAAGAAGAGTACACCGTGAGGATAGATGATTGCTCTGGGTGTGTACATTGCAAAGGCTACTCAAAATAAGAGGTAACTTGAAACTGTGAAGAAGCATTACAGAACTTTGTTCCTCTCTGAAGACTCCCCTGGTGTCCTAGGTGTCCTCTACCGCAGGGCCTCAGCAGAACTTGTACCTAACTCCCCTACAACACTCATCACAATGAGTCAAAAGGCTTGAGTCCTCCAATATCTTCTTTAAAGAGCTTGATGCCAGGGACACTGCCTCTGCATCTGTATATCTACTACTTAATGCATAATGAATGTTCAACAAATTTCTGTTGACTGAAGTAAATAAACAGAAAATGAGGTAGAAGATAATTCCAGCAGGAAAGCTGAAGGAGAAAATAGGTGAGAAGCGAGAGAGGCTTTAGGGAGGTGCTTTCAGGGAGAGAAAAGTCATGGGTCCTTGCTGTCTACCCAACCATGGCTGCCAGCCTGCTTTAGCAATACCAAAACTTAACTTTCCCTCTGGCTCTTGAAATCTAGTCTTCTTCAATATTTATCTTCCTTTTGCAAATATTCAGTTGTCTGGCTCTTAAATCTGAACTACTTCCCTTCTGTTTCCCCTCACCTCTTCTCTCTCTGATCAACACTCAATGGCTTTTTTTCTCCCTAAAAACCTGATGTTTAAATCTTTCTTACCACCACCTGCCTGACACTTAGAACCTTGCAACATACTTCTTTTCCTACCAATCCTTCTGTGATTCAAGAGCTTCTTCGGCATGGCCCCTCAAGGCCTGTGCCTTGAAGGACAATCACCTAAACAAGGTAGGAACAGTTCGTCTTGGCTGGAAAGTCTGTCCTGGATACATTAGAGCAAATGTTTTCATAAACACACAAAAACCACACAATGTGAAGAACATAGCTGAACTTTTTAACACCCCATTGGTCACAGAGAGCGAGAGGTCTCTGAAGAAGAATGAGCAGGTGCGGAGGGGTAGAAAGAGAAAAGAAACTAAGGAAGAGGAAAAAAAGATGGAGGAGTTCTAAAAGAAAAAGTGAGGAAGAAGGAAGAAAGGAGAAGGGGCAGAAGAACTGCCTTGTTACGATAGGTAACATGATGCTCTTCTCCAGCAAAAGAGCCTAATTACTCAATTCATTGCTTACTTCTCTGTCAACAGCCTACTTGATCCCCGCTTCCAGAATCTCTTTCCTCTGCCTCTATGACACTTCCAGTCCTGACTTGTCTCCTGATTCTCAGCCTTCTTGTGGCATCCACTGCCCTTATGCTTGCTCAAGGTTCTCTAATGCATGAACCCTTGGCTTCAGCCACCTGTGGGATAAGGTTGATGATATCAAAGTCTGCGTCTTAAGCCTAGATCTCTGCTCTATGATTCCTGTATCTATCAGCCTGTAGGACATCTTTTTTTTTTTTTGTCTTTTTGTCTTTCTGACTTATCTAGGGCCGCACCCGCGGCATATGGAGGTTCCCAGGCTAGGGGTCTAACAGGAGCTGTAGGTGCCAGCCTTCGCCACAGCCACAGCAACGCAGGATCTGAGCTGTGTTTGCAACCTATACCACAGCTCACGGCAACGCTAGATCCTTAACCCACTGAGCAAGGCCAGGGATAGAACCTGCAACCTTATGGTCCTTTGTCGGATTTGTTAGCCACTGAGCCACGACAGGAACTCCTGTAGGACATCTTAACTCGCATGTCCCATGGGCAGTAGAAACTCCCGTGGGCTGAGCTCATCATTTATACCACTTCCAATCCTGTTCTTCTTCTGTAATTTATAATTGAAATTGGTATCACCAGGCATACTGAATCAAACCAGAATCTGGGCTCCCCCCTTCTATTCATACACACAGACTTGCCTAATCAACTCCTTTTAATTTCAATGCCTAAATTTCTCTTAAATTCTTCCAAATTTGCCTCTCTCTCCTGAGCTCCTGCACCACCTCATACTTTATAATGACTCACCCAGTCTGGATCTCCAATCCAGTTCCACAAGGTAGCCGTGATCTTTCTAAAACACAAATCTGATTGGGTTTATGTCTTACTCAAAGCATATGAAGGTCTCTTTGTTGTACACTGTGTAATGTCTAATATCTCTAATGCAAAATAAAAGACCCTATCTATCACCTGTCTTTGCTTTTCTGCAGCTCTTTATGCTTATAATTCAACAACTGCTTTCCTATGCTCAAGTGTACCATGTTCTTTTCATGTTTCAGTCCTTGCCATGCTTTTCCTGTGCCTAGAAAAGAGAGGTCCTGAAAAAGTTGCATTGAATGAATAAATGCTTGAATTTTCGTGAAAAACAGCTATAGTCACTGGTGATGTGATTTAAAAAAATAATTCTGTATTTTTTTTTTGCTTTTGCTCAAGAATATATAAACTAATATTATACAAACAAAATAGTGTCTTCATAAGTATGCTGTCTGTCATTTCAGCAAGAGACTATCTTAATTCTTTTAGCATAATTTAATTTTACCTTTAAAAAGAACTGCATTTATTATACACAGGGCTTTATGGTCCCTTAAATGTATGGTTGCCATTCTCTCTGCAAATTGTATTTTCAGGGTTGCCTATTCTTCCTGGAACTATTTTCCTATTAGAAGCCAGAATTTTTTTCCAGGAACGGTAGCATGAAGCTCAATTATTTGTTTGTAGTAGAGTGATCCTGGAGATTTTGAATTTATTTATGTTTCCCCAGATTCCTGTTCCATAATAATGCAGCATTCTGATTTTGACCAAACCTGAGGACTTTTGTTTGATTTCCAATAAATGAGTGTGCACGGATTGTTTAAACAAGTAAAATATGCTAGCAGTATCTAACTCTGGCCTCCTGGCTAGCCAGTAAACAGCAAAGGACCTGCAGAAGCTCACAGCTATTTTACCACAGGAGCTAGTTTTCTCTGCTCAAAATGCTGTTACTTTCCTTTGATACCAACTGCCAAGACTGTAGCTTCTTTTTTTCTTATCTTTAGGTTTAGTTATGTAATTCATTGGGAAGATAATCATATATAGTTGAAGCAGGGCACTTCAAATGGAACTGGCCCAGGCTGATTTAAGAACAACTTTTTTAAGGATACTAGGTAGCTTAAGAATTGTCAAGAAGGCTAAAGAACCAAGTAAACTTATACAGTTTCCCCACAGGAGCAGCATCCCTCTTGATTTAGAGCTTTGCATGAAGGAGTTCAAGAGGGTTTTCACTGGCCTTTCTCCTGTAGTGGCTTTTACCATAGGTCAGGAAGCCAACTGGGGAATTCCACCAGATGCTGCCTATGCCTATTCCAATTACATCTTAAGGAGCTGGATCCTGTCCTGCCCCCCTCCTCTGGGCCTACTAGGGGGTGGACCTGACTAAAATTTCCATGTATTACACAACCAAATAAACCCTGACCCCTTGACCAGAAGGCCACAGTGGCATTCTAGGTCCTCAGGAATCATCAGTTAGCTCAGAGCCAGAATCTTGGGGGTCCTGATATCCCCACTGAAAACAAGGAGCCATTTCAAAGGAAGTGTCTTTCAGCTAAGAAGTAACAGAAAACCAGAAGAAAGTTCTAAGAAACTAGTGTCTTTTCACTGCCTGTAGCCCCAACCAGGCCACAATAGCTATCTTTGATCCCTCACTGCTTTTCAAGGGTGTTGGGACTGCCCTCAGCACTTCGGTAAAGAGAGTGTCTTATAGATCACCTCAGGGGGCATAGCTGGAGGGTGGTGGCAGAATAGGTTACCATGGCAAATCCTCTGCAACATTTCTACCTCCCTAGTCTTTGAGTTCTTTCACTTACATCAAATAATACATTTTCTGTCATCTCAAACACTGTTGGTTTGGATCATTCAACACACCTGGGCAGGTAAAAAATCAAATTTATTCTCAGAAGCACTGCTGCCTATAGGCAATTCTCATGCCAGTGTCTGTTTCAGGCAGTGTTCACAGTTACAAGCAACAGAAATGGACTCCCACTGAAAGAAGATTGAAAAGTTGTTAAAGGGGGTCACAGAATTTCCAAGGTAGCTGGAGAGGCTGACTTAGGGGATACACAAACTCAGATGACCCAGGTCATTAAATCAGGACATAAAACTGATGCTGCCACCACTGTTCCACCCCAGATGTTTGCCCAGGACAGCCCCACCAGTGCTCCTGCCTCAGCCATGGCCACACTGAAGACTCCATCTTTTGACAGCCAGTGCCACCACCAGAAGGGACTTCTGCAGATCCTTCCTTGAGGCATCAGTCTCCAACTGAAAGTACAGACCAGGATGTCACATACTGTGTCCCAGCCTCAAAGGAGACTGGGGAAACAGGTGCCATGTTTAGCTGCTATTGTGGAAAAGCAGTCAGTGTTCTGTAAGATATCAGAGGTAAGAAATTCCCGAAATGTAAGAATCAGACTTCAGATGCTGGGCAGGCAAAATAATGACAAATGCCTACTGCAAAGTGTTTCCAGATTAAAGCTTCAGCAAAATATTCTGAGATGGGCATGCCACTAACACTTGCAATTTAGTCTCACTAATTTCTTTTAACTGGCTCACTAATGAGATACAAACTGATGCTATAGCGATACCATAATTCATCACCGATCTAACATGCCATCAATCACAAGTCATCAATTTTGAATACCATTATTTTATGTACCACTAAAGAAATGCTGCCAAGTAACCTATGACTTGTTAAAGGATAGTTTTCAAAAGTTTAAAGAAACATACTCTCATGGAAATTTTTTTTAAATGTCAAGATTTTTATTTAACTCATTAGTTACTGAAGAAACCAGTAAAATGTTAAAACTATTCTAAAGATAATTTAAGAAGCTAGGTATAGGCTGCTGGGTTAGATTTTTAATTTAAATTAGTTAATATCAGGCAAGGCTATAGCCACAATCATTGGACTTGTATGTTCTGCTGGACAAAAATTATTTGCATTTCTTGGGACATAAATCTATAAACTAACCTCTGCCCCTACAGAGTTGTAAAACAGCCAAGTAAACAGAAAATCAAACTCAGACTATATTGGAAGAACAGTTGGTAATCTTTTTCGTCTATTTTCAAGTTTTGGATAATATTTTTGACAGTCTCAATGGTTTCATATTTGAGCTTTTCTTGACTTATTTTGAATAGTGCGTTATCACATATCAGTTTTGTGCATATAAAAACAAATATATTTTGATAAATTAGAAAACTCTATGCATTCACATTTGAAGTCAAATTCATACTTTATTTTTCAAGTGAAAGTCATCAAAGTTCTTATTTTTCTACCCATTTTTTTTGGCCCCCATGCCATCAAGAGCAGTGGCACTGCAACATTTCTTTAAGGCACTCCACTCTTTATCTCTGAAATTTTCTTCTAAGAAGTGACATGCCCATTCTTCAACTTTTACTTACTTTTTTAAAAAAAATTATTGTGATAAGACAATTTAGCAAGAGATTTCTCTTCTTAACAAATTTTGAATTATATAGTATGGCATTGCTATCCATAGTATTCTGCAATCTTTGATGCTGAAGCTTTCTTAACTTTTCTAGGTGTCAACAGAAGATTATAAAGCAAAACCAATGCTCATATTCCTTCCTTAAATAGTCAAAATAAACTATAACCTAAATACTCCTTAGGAAAGACTTTTTTAACATTTCATCACCAATTCCACCACATCATTAGGCACATGCCTCAGGTAAGAACTCCAGGAAGAGCTTATACAGCCTGGCCCTTGATTATCAGTTCTCTTTGTGGAGTAGTGCTCTGGCGTCTTCACCCATCACATTCTCAGCTTTGTCACACTGTACCAAACCTCTCCTGTCCATTTCATCCCAAGGGGACTAGGGCCCCACCTCTATTTCCTGAAGCTCAGCTTGGCAATAATATTAAAGGGAAACTAGACTATGATTTAAGGAAAGAAAAAGAAGCCTTAACATCTACAAGATACAAAATATAAAACAAGTGGCCTTCTTCAGGGACTAGATGGTGGGTTATGGAAGAGAATAGGGAGTTCAAAACAAAGGTTTATATTATGAGGATTTAGAATAATAAAGGTATTATCCAAGTCAGAAAATAAATGACCATTACAAGGTAAGAAAAAGCAACTTTAAAATTTGCACGGAAACACAAAAGGTCCTGAATATCTGAAAGAACCTTGAGAAAGAACAGAGGAGGAATTATTCCCTGACTTCAGACTATACTAAAACAATACAATAATCAAAATAGTATGGTTCTGGCACAAAAGCAGAAACATGGATCAATGGAACAGTACAGAGAGCCCAGAAATAAGTCCATACATTTATCATCAAGTAATCAATGACAAAGCTGGCAAGAATACAGAATTCAGAAGAGACAGTCTTTTCAATAAGTGGTGCTGGAAAAGACTGAACAGTCACATGTAAAAGACTGAAATGAGAACATTCTGTAACACCATATACAAAAATAAACTCACAATGGATCAAAGACTTAAATGTAAGACCAGAAACCATAAAACTCCAAAAAGAAAACATAGGCAGAACAGTTTTTGATATAAATTATATCAGTATTGTTTTGATCTGTCTCCAGAAAGCAAGGAAATAAAAGCGAAAATAAACAGGACATAACTAAAAAGTTTTTGCACAGAAAAGAAAACCATTAATAAAATGAAAAGATAACCTAATGAATGGGAGAAAATATGTGCAAATGATATGACCAATAAGGAGTTAATATCCAAAATATATAAACAACTCATAAAACTCAATATCAAAAAAACAAAAAACTGGGTTGAAAACTGGGTGGAAGACCTGAATAGACATTTTTTTAAAGAGGAAATGTAAATGTCCAACAGGAACATCAAAAGATTCTTAACATCACTAATCATCAGGGAAATGCAAATCAAAACCATGAGAAATCACCTCATACCTGTCAAAATAGGTATCATCAAAAAGAACACAAATAACAAATGTTAACAAGGATGTAGAGAAAAGGGAACTCTTGGATCCTGTTGGTAAGAAATGTATATTGGTGCAGCCACTGTGGAAAACAGTACGGGGGCTTCTCAAAAAATTAAAAACAGAACTTCATATGACCAAGCAAATTCCACTCCTGGATATATATTAAAAAAAAACCCAAAACATTAATTCAAAAAGCTACATGCACCCCAATATTCATAGTAGCATTATTTATAATTTCCAAGATATGGAAGCAACCTAAGTGTCCATTAATAGATGAATTGATAAAGAAGATATGATACATACAATGGAATACTACGCAGCTATAAAAAAAGAATAAAAATTCGCATTTGCAACACATGGATGGACTTGGAGGGTATTATGCTAAGAGAAATAAGTCAGACAGAGAAAGACAAATGCCATATCACCTATATGAGGAATCAAAAAATAATAAAACAAGGGAGTTCCCAGTGTGGCTCAGCAGATTAAGAATCCAACCAGTGTCCCTGGGGTGTTGGTTTGATTCCTGGTCTTGCTCACTGGGTTAAGGATCTGATGTTTCTGCAAGCTGTGGCATAGGTTGCAGATGTAGCTCTGATCTGGCATTGCAGTAGCTGTAGCAAAGGCCGGAAGGTGCACCTCCAATTTGACTCTTAGCCTGGGAACTTCCTTATGCCACATGAGCCGCGTCTGTGACCTACACCACAGCTCATGGCAACGCCGGATCCTTAACCCACTGAGCAAGGCCAGGGATCAAACCCGCAAACTTATGGTTCCTAGTCGGATTTGTTAACCACTGAGACACTAAGGGAACTCTTATTTTATTTTTTATTAAATTATAGTTGATTTACAATATTTCTTTAATTTCTATTGTTCAGCAAAGTGACCCAATCATATACAGTTCTCTGTGATGTACAGTAGGAGCCCACTGCCCATCCATTCATGTATCCACCAACCCCAAACTCTCCATCCATCCCACTCCCTGTTGTGCCTATTGACCATCCCCGTGTCTTCTTCAGAGAAAGGTCTACTTAGGTCTTATGTCCATTTTTCCTTTTTTTTTTTTAAATGATTTTTAGTTCTTCCATTACTGCTGGTTTACAGTGTTCCATCAATTTTCTACCATACAGCAAAGTGACTCTGTCACACATACATACACATTCTTTTTCTCACATTATTCTCCATCATGCTCCATCATAAGTGACTAGATATAGTTCCCAGAGCTATACAGCAGGATCTCCTTGCTTATCCGTGGGAATCAGGGTTAAAAGATGCAAACTATTGTGTTTAGAATGGATAAGCAATGATATCCTGCCCATTCTTCAATTGGGTTGTTTGCTTTTTCATTGTTAACTTGTATGAGTTGTTTATACACTTTAGAGATTAGGCCTTTGTCTGATACATCGTTTGCAAAGATTTTCTCCCATTCTATAGGTTGTCTTGTCTTTTTTTTAATGGTTTCCTTTGCTGTACAAAAGCTTTTGAGTTTAACTATGTCCCGTGAGTTTATTTTTATTTTTATTGTCATTATTCTAGGAGGTGGTTCAAACAAGATGTTGCTGTGATTTAGGTCAAATTTTAAATTATTTCCTGATAAAGAAAAGTTCCTAAATCCCCAAATAGACCCAAATGACAAAAGATTGAAATATAATGATTCAGAAACTCAAAATTTCCTTATGGAAAAATACATCACGTGCAAGTTAAAAAAGAGGCACCAGCCTATCTACCTATATCTTCTATATCTTAGATAAAAAATTATATACATCAGAGTTCCCTTGTAGCTCAGTGGGTTAAGGATCTGGTGTTATCACTGCTACAGCTCAGGTTGCTACTGTGGTATAGGTTTGATCCCTGGCCCAAGAACTTTCATGTGCCATGGATGTTCCCAAAATAAAGAAAAAAAAAACTATATACATGGTCTGAAAAGGAGTTCTAACAAATCAGTAAGTAAGAAATGGGCAAATACACTCAAAGAAAAAAACAGAAATGGCCAAAAAAGACATGAAAAGACTCAATCTCATGAGTAATGAGGGAAATGCCAATTAAAATAATAATGACACATTTTTACTCATCAAATGGACAAAAGTTGAAAGATTGATATTATGATGCTGTCGAGCCAGAGCTTCTCAGCCACGGTTGTGCTGGGATGAGTTGTGGGTGCTAAGCTAGTTCTCTCTTCACTCTTGGGGTGATGAGGAGATATCTGAGGCCCCCATTGCTCTCAGCCAGCGGCATCCCGGTGCAGAGGCATCTTTTCTCTACAGCAGAGTGTGGAACAAATTTATCACACCATGTGAATGTTACCTTTTGATAACATCCAGGTGGAACTGGTTTCAGGTTTGGGGAATTAGTAGAGTTTCTCAAATTTAAAGTCGTCATGACCTTTGTTTCACTTTAGAAAATGTGCTACTGCAAAAATGTTTACATATGTTCAGAGAAAAAAATATATAAAAATGTATGTCTATTATAGTATAGTTATTAATTGTAAAATATCAGAGACAATCTAAATGCCAACTGATAAAGAAACAGTTAAATAAATGATGTTATATGAATATCAAGGAATACTATGGAAAGGACCAAGGAAAGGAAGAGAAGGAAGAAAAGATGTACCAAATGAATGGATTGTTACAATAAATTACATACCAATGTGTATTATGATTCCATTTATCTGAAGACAGATACATATGTACACACACAAGATATGTTAAATTTCTGGCCCAAATAACCCTATAAGCTACCAACTCTGCCCCTTCCTCAAAATCCACATAGCATTAATAAATTTTAAAAAAAGACAGAGCTGTGCTCATAAATGGAATAAACATTCCTGTGCTCCAGAAAAGGAACAGAAGTACAGAGAGGTGAGAAGACTCAGGCTTACTGGGCTTCACAACAGGAAATCGCAGAGGCTGCCAGGAATTCAAGTCAGGCAAGGTAAAAGGGACTGTGGAAAGGGAAAGGAGCCAGGGTCACTGTGTGAAATGGAAGGTGAGAAGGACTCCCCTGGTGGTGAGAAGAACCAAACAGAGCTTCAACTCTTGCTCTGAACTCCCCCAGCACCCAGCTGCTGTCCAGGTGGCAAGAGGAGGCATGGGCAGTCAGACCACCCTACACTGAGCTTGGATGCCCCCTGGCTCACAATGGGAAGCTGTAGAACTTCAAGTCACTCATGGGAGACCTGATTTACAAGAAGGGACCCAGGTGGGTCACAAAGAGGCTGTCACATCACCTTCCAAGGAGAGGTGAGATCTGGGAAACAGGACAGACACACACACACACACACCTCCTACTCTAGAGGAACTTGTACACTCAAATTTAGAAAGCAATTTGGCCAGAGACAGTAACTTTGAAAATGCAATCCAATAGTGTGACTTCAAGTTATACACCCTAGAGAAAATTTTGCACATGTACACAAGGAGATATAGATAAATATGATCACTGTACCTTTGCTTATAAAAATAACAGTTGCAAATAAACTAAATATCCATCAACAGGGAACAGTTAAACAAAATATGGTATATTAATATAAAAGATTACCGCATGGAAGTAATATCATATCTTTCTATAATAACAAAGATCTCAAAAGCACAGTAAAAAGAAAAAGTAATCTGAGTAAAATCTAAACTAGTTTGCATAACAATACAAATAGCATAGTATTTATGCCCATAAATGATATATATAATTTGTTGATTAACTGATGTACTTTTAAAAAAAAACATGAAAGATACACACTGATTTCATGACAGTAATCGCCTCTGGGAAGAGGTGTATGATGTGCCTGGAAGTGAACAAAAACATTTCAACTTTATAATGTTTTTTCTTTTTAATTGGGAAAAAAATGTGAAAATGTGCTACCTTTGGCAATTCTGAGTAGCAGGTAGTTGGTGGAGGGGGGTAACACTGGGTGGGGTGTGAGAAAGAGGGATTTCATTTTTACTCGGATACTGCTATAATAGAATGTTGAATGGATGTAACTGCTACATTAGCAACCATAATTTAGGCCTCAAGCTAAGCACTGAGAGGCACTAACTACTTTACTTTCTATTAAGAACATTCAACTTTGAAGAGCAAGAGGACTCCTATAGGATACACAACCAAGGCACAACCCACCCAGCCTCAATCTGCTCCTCATCTCTACCCAGAAGATGACTAGAGAAGCTTGGGGAAGTGACAGAAAGCCTAGAAGAGGTGTTATAGCTGTCCACTCCCTCTTCTGTCATCCTTCCCCACCCAGGCAAATGGATGGTGGTTTCAAAAAGAATCACCTTAAAGACAAAGAGAATCTGTTCAAAGTGGCAACTAGCATACAAATCCAGCCTTATCGCTGAACTTGCATACTGACACTGGGCCAACCTCAAATGGGATTCTCCAAGGTTCAGTCAGGCCTCCATGAACACTTCTTTATAGGAAAGTAGTACTTGTCTGAAATGGACTATTTGGATAGCTGAAAATCACTAGACTAGGAAACAGCCTTTTATGAAGAGACCAAAGCCAATTTTTTCAACTGACTCTTTTGGGTAAATCACTGAAGTCACCAAAGTCTGTGGTAGAGAGGGATGGCTTGATAACACCATCCTCACTACTAGGTTGTATTGAAACCCAAGGCTCAGACCCAGTTATACCAGATGGAGACGGATTAGACAAACATCCAGGGGCATAGGAACCACAAATTGATCATAGATCTTGCTATGTAACTCAGGGCATTTACAGCATCCTTTAGGTTCCCATCTCCGTGTGACACATTCCTTGAGGCATGGCACATATCTTAGGCAGGATTCTATTTCATCTAATCAGAATGATACAGCACAGTGAATATAGTCAAGAATACTGTAATAACTTTGCATGGGGCATAATCTATAAAAATGTCAAATCACTATGTTGTACACCTGAAACTAGTATAATATTGTAAGTCAATTATACTTCAATTTAAAAAAAACTTGCCATCAGAAATTCTCCCAACTCAGTGTTTCTCAATTGGGGTGCTTTTTCTCCCTAGAGGACACTGGCAGTGTCTGGAGACAGTTTTTCTTGTCACAAGGAGGGGACTGCACTACTGACATCTAGTATGCAGAGGCCAGGGATGCTGTTAAATATCCTACAATGCACAAGACAGCCCACAAACAAGGATTTATCCAGCTCAAAATGTCAGTAGTGCTGAAGTTGAGAAACCCTGTCCCAAGCCAATTGCTGGACACAGAAGCAAGTAGGGACGAAGCACCGTGTAAAGGGGACAGGGTACAAACCTTGCCAGATTCTGAAACTCTATTCATGCAAAAGTAGAGACAATGTCTTTAAGGTATTTTAGCCAAACTACATACATTGAATTCTTTTAATTTCACCGACTGTTTCTTCCAGCATTTATTGTTCTAATTAACAAGTCACTGGTTACACCAAAAAAAAAAAAAAATTGACATTCAGTATGCTAATTAGCTATGATTAAGCTATAGATAGCAGAAGGCAAGGGACAGACTTAGTAAGTAGCAAATATTTCAATTTAGCCAGTATGTCAGGCCCTAGCAGGGAGGTCTCAGTATGTAAGGCTGGAAAAACAGGTTAGAGCAGGAAAAGAGACCTTTAAATGTTCTGTGTCACTTATATACAATTATCAAGGAGGTAATGAGTGTACAGTAAGCATTAAGCACGAAGTGCTGTTCACTCTCCTTTGCTGCTCATTTGGATGGACTGAAATGCCAGCAGAGAACAGGCACGCTTTGTCCCTCATTGTCATTCTGACTGGAAGCTGGAAATACTCACTTACTTTTATGGAACTGAGCAATTCATTTCCTAAGTCCTTAAGAGATATTCTGCTCTTGGCTTAGCCAAATCCTGCCGCAAGGATTTCAGGGAACTGCACTTCTTCTAAATCACTAAAAATTTTACACATTCTCTTACAGAGCTTCTCTCCTACTGCTCAAAAGTGTGGGGGCGGGGGGAGTTCCCTTCGTGGCTCAGTGGTTAACGAATCCGACTGGGAACCACGGTGGCTCAGTGGTTAACGAATCCGACTGGGAACCACGAGGTTGTGGGTTCGATCCCTGGCCTCGCTCAGTGGGTTAAGGATCCGGCGTTGCCATGAGCTGTGGTGAAGGCTGCAGACGTGGCTCGGATCCCACATTGCTGTGGCTGTGGTGAAGGCCAGCGGCTACAGCTCCTGTTAGACCCCTAGCCTGGGAACCTC
>PVHT021183518.1:21647810-21664807 GCA_004024745.2 Catagonus wagneri | reverse complement strand
GGGGGGGGGGGGGGGGGGGGAGATCTGACTCTCGCGAGACTGGACCCACCGGAGATCCTGTTCTTGGCAGCCTCCGCCCCCAGGGCACAGAAAGTCCAGCAACGGAAACACGTCCTTATCTTTCAGCGAAAGAGGTCTATTTGCTTGTCCTGGAGCTCTGTCTTGAGGGACTGGCTCAGGTCAGGTTGGGGTACCCAGGCTGCGTGGGGACATGCTCTCGGGAAAGTGGGCTGCCGCCATCTTTGCTCCCCTCCGCTCACCCACAGTCCGCAGTTCCTCCCATATGGGAGCTTCGAAACTTCTCAGAGCACTGATTTTTACACTTGTTGAACACGGGACACTTCCGGAAGTGTGGCTTTGGTGGCCTCTGCATTTGTCGACTGAAAAAAAAACAAAAAACAACATGACCTAAAAGTTGGGAATTACGTTTTGTCCAGCGGACTTTATAGGGGATAAGTGTGAGGCAGCCTCTCAGCTCTGAGGGACTGCTTCAAAGAGGTAAGTGAGGAGACGGGGTATATGAGGGTTTTTGCTAAAAAAAAAAAAAAAAGCTAGGTAGTGGGAATATTAAAAAATTACTGTTAATTAAAAAAAACAGACCTCTCAAGTTAATGAATTCAGTGCTTTTCTCTGGTAAGGTGCAAGATTCCTTTGACTTGTACCTCACCTCTCTAGGGCCAGAATTCTTCATCCTGAATCCCCTCAGGGTGCACCGTTGTGTATGGGCAGCCTATTGGTCTCCATCCTGAGTCCACTCAGGGCTCACCATCAAGTGGCTATCATGATTGATGGCTCTGTAGCCACAGCATCCTTTGTTTGGTGATGTGACAGATTTGCTCACAGTGGGTCCCACAGCACTGTATATATGTGCATTCTTTAAAAGCTGCTGCCTAAGGCTGGGGCTTTTCATCAGCCAGAATTAAGATAGACTGAGATGACTCCGAGCCATTCAAAATAAAATAGGCTGCTGGGACAGTCATAAAGACTTGAGAGGTGACCAAAAGCAAGGGCAGGATTGAATGATAAGGTTCACCCACACAAGGGCTCTCCTTTAAGACTGGGAAAGGGGGCTGTTTTATCTAATGCATAGAAACCAACACAGAAAGTCAAGCAAAACTAAGAAACAGACGAATGTCCAAATGAAAGGACAAAATAAAACCTCAGGGGGAAAAAACATTAATGACACAGAGATAAGTAATTTACCTGATAGAGTTCTAAACTAATCTATATTCTTAGATGAGAAGACAGAGGCTGAGTCAAATGAAAAGATTCACTCTCTTCTGTAGTGTTGAAGGTTTTCTTCGAAAGATTAAAGGTATGTTGTCAAAACTTGTTTTTAAAAAAGATAGAAATGTGGGAGCTCCTGTGCTGGCTCTGTGGTAATGAAGCCGACTAGTATCCATGAGGATGTGGGTTCAATCCCTGGCCCCGCTCAGTGGGTTAAGAAATGGGTGTTGCTTTGAGTTGCAGTGCAGGTCTCAGATGTGGCTCAGATCTGGCGTGGCTGTGGCGTGGGCATGGAGATGCAGCTCCAGTTGTACCCCTAGCCTGGTAACTTCCATATGCCACAGGTGTGACCCTAAAAAGAAAAAAAAAAGAGAAATATGGATCTAGATCTGTTTTTTCCACTGCCTTGTATTGCTAATTAGAATGTGCAACTGAAATTTACTGACTAAATCCTCCCTACTGTTACAGAATAAAGTTATATGGACCCTCCTCGGGCCCTAGTCTAGGAGAAGGTCTGTGCCTCACAAGGGGAAAGATTTTTTTCCCCGTTTGGGTTTGAGCACACAAAAAAGGAAATAGAGCTAAGATTGATACAGCACTAGCTTTATTCAGTGGCCAAAGAATGGAGAAGGGGGAACTAAATTTACAGATTCACCTGGACAGAGGGATTGAGGAGTGAGGCTAATGATGGGAGGCATTTGCATTAGTCTACGGAGGAAGGGGCAGGGCTTTTTTCAAGGGGATAGGATGCCACCCCCTTTTTATTCTTTTTTGGTCTTTAATCTCCAGTATGTCAGGTAGTTATGTCGTTTAATATGCTAATATAGTAAAATCTATATATAATGAAACCTAGGGTCTGCTGGAGGTCAGATTTGCTTCCATCTTGGTCCTCTCTGGTTCCATATGTTTTTTTGTTTGTTTGTTTGTTTGTAGCTATCTTTTTTTATCTCTGGACACTAACTTAAAGATTTATGTGAACTCCTGCTAAAGGTGAGGGTTGGCAGGTTTTGAGCAAAGACTTGGAGCAGCTCTGTCAATACTACCTTTCTTTTTGTAATGCTTCCTTTGAAATATATTAAATTGTTTTATACAACAGGGTCTATTTGGGGCTAGCTACTCTTTTTTCATTAGTCTATCAATCCATTTAATACCAGTATTAGAATTTTAATTATAGTGTCTTAATAAAACATAAGCTCTACTCCCCACTTTCAAAAATTGTCTATTTTCTCCAGTTTCTTCTTTTAATTATCCTTTGAAATAACCCCTTCACGTTCAAAAGAAAATACCAATGAAATTTTAATTGCAATCTGTTTCATAAATGTTATCATTGAAACACCAATATTCCCAGACTAATATATAGAAGAGCAATAATACTCTGCTCTTTCCGAAACCGTCAAATAATTGTGGTTTTGAGTCTTTGCTGGATAAAAACGTTTGATTATGAATTACTTTTGTAAATACCTTGATATTGCTAAAATAGTGCCCTAAAAAATAGATCTAAGTGTTCCTTCTGTTACAGAAAAATGGGGTGCAAGAGCATGGTCATGTCCTAGATCTGTGGAGAGTTTGTGGGACGGGCCCTAAATGAGGGTTCTTGGCTTTGTGCTAGAAAGAATTCAAGATCGAGCCATAGAAAAGGGAAAGCAAGTTTATTTAGAGAGATAAACAGTCCATCGACAGAGTATTGGCCATCTTAGAAGGGAGAGGTGGCCCTAGGGCAGGGTCTTCTCTTTGGAAAGTGAGAGTGGTCTCAAAATACGGGCTGAATAATTTCATAGGCTAACAACTGGGAGGATTATTGCAACTTTTCTAGGGAGGGGGCAGATATTTCCCGGAATTAGGCCACTGTCCACTTTTTGACCTTTCTTGGTTGGCATCAGAACTGTCATGGCATCTGTAGGTGTGTCATTTAGCTGCTAATGTATTACAGTGAGCATATAATGAGTCTCAAGATCTACTGTACATTGACTCTTCCACCATCTTGGACCTAGTAGGTTCTAACTAGTTTAGTTGTGTCCTCAAGGGCTAATGACTATGCCCTGCCCAACCTCCCTTCTCCCTCACCTCTAAAAACATATGTTGTCTATTAAACACATAAACGTTCTAGCATCAAAATATTTCCTTTTTACATGATAACAAAGGAGAATTACAAATATTGTGTGTTTTAACTAGAAAGCTGAAAAGCTGAGAATCAGAACCTAGATCAGTGTTGATCCCATCAATATTCTGAATTCTTATAACTATTGACTAAAATGGTATCCTAGGTCAGTCTCCTGAGTAAAAGAACCAAAAAACTGAAAGGAGTATTGAAAGTCAACTCATGGTTTACAACTAATGTTGAAGCCCCTGGTCAATATCCCTACCAAGCAGTATTCAAATTATGCTTACGTATTTTCAATAATAGGGAGCTCACTACTTCCTGAGATAGTCCATTTCACCTTTAGAAAGCTCTGATTTTCAGGTGTTCTTACATAGAATGACATTAATCTCCCTGTAATTTCCTAGGTGTGGAAGTCCCAGTGTCTATACTACCTGAAAATCAATCATTTGTTTAAAGGTAGTTATCATATAATCCTTGAATCTTTCCTTCTCCAGGCTAAGCATATTCAGTATTCCACAAAATGTCTCGTCAATAAAGATGCCTCGGATCTCTTTACCATCAGTTTTCTGGTAATCCCAAATAATTTCTCTAATTTTAATGGGGCAGGGGAATAGGGGGTAAAGGTCTTGATTTTCAGTATTGCTCTTAAAAATGCAGAACCAGAACTGACCACAAGAACTCAGCTGAACTGGAGAGGCCCTTCTACTTAAAGAAAATATTCAGCATGAAAAGATGTTGAACTGAACTTTTTGTTGTTGTTGTATCAAAGTTGGTGACTAAAACTCCAGTTTGAAAACAAGAGGCTTCAAGTGTCCCATATTCTAGAGTTACCAAAAATAAGTTTCTGACACCAGCCTGCTTTTTGGGGAATACAGCCGGATGGGTTGGGGAAGGGTTAAAAAGTTCAAGCAAGAGCTATGGCTTCCTCAAGAATAAATTGTGATTGTGTGGGTCACAGCTGTCTCTGAGGAACCCCCACACAATCCCTGCCAAAAAAACTTTTTTTTTAGAACACCTGGCACTTACATCAAGCAAAATCAATAAAGAGAAGATCCTATAACCAATAGGAAGGCATCCTCACTAGTCAGGAAAAAAAAGGCATTCCCCTCTATTTCTCTCCCTTCCTAATAGTTGAGCTGTTGTAGCCTAGAAGAGGGACACAGAGGTGTCCCTCTGTTCCTACAATAGACCATGCTTCCTGCCACTTTCTCATCTGGTGCTAGAGTGTGAATTGGAGTGAATGAGTAGACTGTGACTGTTCCCATACCAGCCTTTGGAACCATAGGTGAAACCTGCATAGGGGAGGTAAGAAGGGGAGATTTAGATGGAATTGAGGTTGATGCTTTTCATTGCAAAAGATGAAAGTAATAGAATCTGCCTAGGATATCAAGTGATGGGGAAAGAGATTCAGTGGAGCATAGATGAGATCAATGATAGAACAAAACAAAACTTCTATATTTATACCCTACTTTGGGGCAGTTTCTCAATAAGCCAGTTGTAAAGGTACAGCTTCCTGTTTTTCTTTGATATCTTGAAGTTGGTATAGGAAAATATTACGGCTGATAAAGACCAAAGGCCTGCAAGATATTCATTTTATCCTATACAGTCCTTGAAATTAACTAGATTGCTATTGTGTTCCAAGATACCATTAAACAAGGCCCCAACACCTACAGTTTGAAATGGCATCTGTAAGTTCTTGAGCCAACTCTGCAAAGTTGTTTTGCTGCCAGAAACACTGCCTTTAATTAACATGGATCAGAACACAGCAAACTCTTTTTACATTTCAAAGCAACTTTGGGTTCTCCTAGTAGTAACTGTTAATATCTGAAGTTCTAATTGTTTAACTAATATGAATACTAAATATTCCATGCTCCATCAGTGCTAACTTCTCTATACCATTCCGTTTTACACTTTCAGACCTTTGCCCCCTTCTGTGAGGAGTTTTCCTAGTCTTTCAAGACTGCTTCAAGTGAGATCTCTTTGGTATCCCTCCCCCAGTCTCTCATCTGGTTAGTTGTTTCTGACTTGTTTAGTTGGTTCTTTCTAGTGACTTTGCTAGGACTAAACCCACCACTGCATCTCTCTACTTACATAGTGAGTTCTACAAGAACAGAAGATGTACTTTATCTCTTCTTTATAACTCTATCATCTATTATAGTCAAAGCACAATAATTAGTACTTAATCATTTTTTCAAAATAAATGGTATTTTCATATTTATGGATAAAAACACCTAACAAATATGGGAAGGGAGAACAATTGAATGAAGTAGTATGAGTAATTGTGATAGGTGATTTGTGAGTTGCTAGATCAGAGCAGCTATAATGGTGAGTGCTTGTTTTTTTTTTTTGTTGCTGGGTTTTTTTTTGTTGTTGTTATTTTAGGGCTGTACTTGTGACATATGGAGGTTCCCAGGCTAGGGGTCAAATTGAAGCTACAGCTGCCAGCCTACGCCAGAGCCACAGCAACGTCAGATCCCAGCTGCATCTGTGACCTACACCACAGCTCATGGCAATGCCGGATCCTTTACCCACTGAGCAAGTCCAGGGATCGAACCCGTAACCTCACGGTTCCTAGTCGAATTTGTTTCCACTGTGCCACAACGGGAACTCCTGTGCCACATTTTAGATTCCACATACAAGAGATATATGGTATTTGTCTTTCTGACGTACTTCATTTAGTGTGAGAATCTCTAGTTGCATCCATCTTGCTGCCAGTGGCATTATTTCATTCTTTTTTATGGCTAAGTAGTACTCCATTGTGTATGTGTACTAAATCTTGTTAATCTGTTCATTTATTGATGGACATTTAGGTTACTTCCATGTCTTGGCTATTGTGAATAGTACTGCTGTGAACATACAGGTGCATGTATCTTTTTGAAATGTAGTTTTGTCTAGATATATACCCCAGGGATTGATGGATCGTATGATACTTCTATATTTAGTTTTCTGAGGTACCTCTATACTGTTTTCTATAGTGGTTGTACCTATTTACATTCCCACCAACAGTGTTGGAGGGTTCCCTTTTCTCCAGACCGTCTCCAGCATTTGTTATTTGTAGACTTATTAATTACAGATTGCAGAAACTCAACTTAAACTAGTTTATGCTTAAAAACAACTATGGACGAATTAATTAATAAGAAGGTGGAATTATTGACTCACATACCTGGGAAGGATGGGGTGAGTATGGTTTAGGGAACATCAGCATTCACAGACTCAAGCAATCATGTCAGATCTCTCCATCAGCCTTTCCTTTTATTTTTTTCCGCTTGGCTTCATTCCTTGCTAAGGAAACAAGCTTTCAAGGGACATAGCCACCTATTGATTGGAAATCTCATCCTTACAGTTTACGATCCAAAAAAAAGGAGAATACATTTCTCTCTCCCAGTATCCTTTGTTAAACCCCTGGCCTGGTTAAATCACATGCTTATCCTTGGATCACTGGGATGGAAAGTGGTCATTGCAAGTGGGAAGTTAGGGCCTGTCATTAGCCGTGCCTGGCTAATTCTTCCAAATCAAGAAGAATTACAAAGGTATGGTTATTTTCTCTGATGATCGAGGGATTTGAGTACCACATGAGGCACACAAACCCTTAGATCCTGTTTAGAAGAGACAAGCCCCCAAAACACCTGGCTTTGAAAACTATAGGGAGCACACCCAGGAAAATCATAGAACTGCAGGGAATGGAAAGCATGCTCTTTAAGGACCTACACAAACTTACTTGATCCAAAAACCAGTGCAAAACACCATATTGAAAAACATAGAGCCATAGGTGAAGGGGA
This sequence comes from Catagonus wagneri, assembly GCA_004024745.2. Taxonomy (NCBI): domain Eukaryota; kingdom Metazoa; phylum Chordata; class Mammalia; order Artiodactyla; family Tayassuidae; genus Catagonus; species Catagonus wagneri. The sequence continues at coordinate 21,657,700 of PVHT021183518.1, read as the reverse complement.
TCCACTTACTAAAGAATCTGACAGAGAGGCAGGAGCCAGATGGGATGCTCCGCGAGGACTGTCACCAAGGGGAGTCAATTCTTGCAAACTCAGGCTACCTTGCTAATACCAGAACTGGCAGGTACCATTTTGGAAATCTCCATCTCACCTGTGAACACCAGTGGGCACACACCCCTGTCCCCCTGCAACAACTTTGCCCACCCCTGTACCTCAGCTGGGTCTCACAGCTGGTAAAGTGATAGTCCCACCCATCAGTGCCCAGCAGCTGCCAGGGCTGGGCCCTATAGCCATTCCAGGGGCTATCCCTGCCCACCAGCCAAAATAGGAGGGTGCACACACCGCCCACAGAGAGGATACCCTTTGAGCGCTTGACTATGATGGCCAGACAAGATTGTACCTCTGAGCTCCACAGAACATATCTTATATAAGATCACTCCTTCAGACTGGAAGAGGTAGCTGATTTACCTAATACATAGAAACAAATGCAGAGGATTAGGCAAAAATGAGGAAACAAATATACTCCAGTTGAAAGAATAAGATAAAACATCTGAAAAAGAACAGAAGGGAATGGTGATAAATGATAAACTTGATAAAGAGTTCAAAGCAATGGTCATAAAAATGCTCACTGAACTCAGGAGAAAAAGGGACAAATGGAGTGAGAACTTCAATACAGAGATATAAAATATAAGAAAGTACCCAACAGAAGTTGTAACTGAACTGAAAAATACACCAGAGGTGTTCAGCGGTAGATTGAATGAGGTAGAAGAATCAAATCCGTGAGCTGGAAGAGAAAGCAATGGAACTCATCCAGACAGAGTAGCAAAATGAAAGAAGAATTTTAAAAAGTGAAGGTACTTTAAAGGACTTTATTTGGAACAACATAAAGCAGAATAACATTCACATTACAAGGGTCCCAGAAGAAGAAAGGAAGAAAATGCGTGCAAAATTATTTGGAAAATGGTGGCTGAAAATTTTCCTAATCTGGGGAAGGACACAGATATCCAGTTCTAGGAATCCCAGTGAATTCTAAATAATATAAAACCACACACCAAAACACATTATAATAAAAATGGTAAAAGTTAAGGAAGCAACCACCTAAGCAGCTAAACAGATCCTAATTTCCTGAACTACACAGGCAGTGTGAAAGATCAATATTTATAGTTGTTAAATCTAAGTTTAGAAATAATTTGTTTTGTATTAATAGATAACTAGTAAAACCGCTAGTCCTGTGCTTGGATGTTCTGGCAATGCTCAATCACTATGAAAAATTTCACTCTTCCTCTCAATGTCAGTACTTCTCTCTTCACATACCTGTAACAGACAGTTCATAGGTTGGCACAGATTTATGGGTCATGCTTTGAGTGGTAGTACCCTTGACATTTTGTTATTGCCTGAAACACAGATGTTCATTGCTTCCTGAATACATCTTCCACTCATATTTCCCAAACAAATGGATTGATTGTCACTTTCTTCTAAACAATTGCCTTTGAGTTGATCACCAGTGTCCGATTTAGGCAGTTATGGCCAGGGTTATGGAATCATGTGACATAGTGTGACAAATTTGTGTGAAAAGAGCATCCTGAGGAGGATAGAGCACATGGCAGGCCCTTATATTTTCATGGACTCTATGGCATTTTCTTCAAATGCCACTTAGGCTTTACTTCTTCCATGAAGTTTCCTAAATCAGTCTAACCTAACTCCATAAACCTGCCTATAGGTATATTTAGCAGTTCTACCAAGTGAGGCAAAAACAAAGAGTGAGCCCCAAGAGGATTTCAAATCAGCCACAGTCCTTTGCAAATTTCTCCACTGGCATGTTTCACAAAATAGCAAACAAGTGTCAGAAAGTTAAGGTTGCTGTGATGTAATGTTAGTACAGCATGGTGGCTATAATATTGCCCATGAAGAAAAATAAAAACAGTGTAATCATAGGTGATTCTGTGCTACAGTTAGGGAATTATAAGTGTTGTGTTGAAATGAGCAGCTGAGGCACTTTGGCTTTGGTCATGTTGTGTATTTACATGCCATAACTTTAAGAAATAATAGTGGCTCTGGTGCAGGTTGCCCTCATCGGATTCTTGTAGATTTTCTGGCATTATGGGCTTTAGAATATGTGATCATGTTGCTGTGCCACATCTGTAAGAAATTGAATACAAATTGCAGCTGAATTTATACCTCAAGGTAGCGGTTTCCAGCTGTACATCATTTGTTTTGTCTTGTTTAAAATAGCTCTAAGTCATGTGCCAGCTACTGTAGGCTCCAGATTCTATTAATTAGGGATGGAAAACTAAAGCAACAGCTTGTCCTCTGGAAGCCTGTTCCAGGTTGCTTCCAAAACCAGCCTCAGGTCTCTGCAATCCCAGTAGAAGCTTCTAGATAATTGGGTGGTTTTACTAGGACATTGGTTCTGAAGGTGCAGTCCAAAGACTATGCCTTGCTCAGAAATCACCTAGAGAACTTATAGAAAATGAAATTTTCTCCACCTCATCCTGGACTCAATCTAAATCTCTAGGAATATGCCCAGAAATCTGCATTTTAAGCATATTCTTTTGCATGCTAAAATTTGAGAACCCCTGTAATCTGGATCCTACCCTAAAATTAATCATTTCCCCTGAAACCAAGCAGGATTTTACTCAGCCAGAAGTCTCAGTCTGCCTTTCCTAATTTTCTCCCAACAATACTTCTTTATTCAAGGTCACTTCTCACCTGCTTTATTGTTGTCCCTACCAGTTGAAGTGAATGCAGGAAAAAGGATTTTACTGACTTTCACTAGTCAGTAAAATCCAGATATAAAATATATCACCAGTTTATGAATATGGTCTTATGGGAGTCAGACTGCATCCTGCTTCATTGTGAGGGAGAATGCATCTTTCCTTATAAAAAGTTCCCAGAACAGGTGTGATGGGCAAATTAAGTGTTACTATAGCACCGTGTTCCTCTGTGGCTTCTCCCCATTACAGAATTACTTGTAAACACCATTCTTGGCTAAGTTCCTGTTTTATAATATATCAAGTGAGAATCCATGCAACTATTCTGAGTAAATTCAATGTGTTGATTGTCTATCCTGACACTCAGATAAAGGGATAACCCGCTTATACCACCAGTTCATCACCTTGGTTGGTAGGCCCTCAATAAATATGTGTGGAATGAATGACTGAATGAATCCCACTTCTCTTTTATCTCACAGCGTGTATCATAAGCCTATGGAGAATCCACTCAAAAAACCCTACAGGCTCTACCATAATCCAAAACAGAGCCCTGTGATTTTGATTCCTTACTATATTTCCCACCATATATGTGTACATAGGCACATATACATTTTGCAAGGTGTTTCCTTATCTTCCTCTCTATCACACCTCCTTTTTTGTGTTCATGACCCTCCATGACCCTCTTTTCAAAATGTTTATATCTCCCAAGAACTGGCAGCTGCTCCTCTCGGTTTATAGATGCCCTAATGTATGTTCTTTTTGTCTCTAGATTATGGCTGAAAGTAAATCTTCTTAATTCTGCTGCACTAAAGCTCTTCTTGTCTTAAAAACCTTCATCAATATTTGTTTCTTTTGTATTGTGGCCCTCTGGTCAACTTTTACTTCATATTCTTAAATGGCTCAACCTGAAATGAATCTGGAGGTTAAATATTCTGGAAGCTGATATGTTGAGGGACTTAACTCATGTTTCAGCAAAACAATCCATCACAGGAGAAAACTTAGGGGCACTTCTGTGTTTCTTGGTGACCTTGTCACTCCTTAAATACTGAAGAGTGCCATTTGTCAAACGTGGTGCCTGTTTTTCAAAGAAAGCAGGAAAGTTTTCTTTGTGAATTGATAGTTAGCAAGGTGGTAGCTCAGATTTGCCTGAAACAGTTCATAATTGCACTTACTGTCCCAGTTTAATTATTCAAAGCACTCCCAAAGTGTGCAGTATGGCCATTGAATTATATAGTCACCCGAATCATGACCTCAAGTTTTAGGCTGAATAAGAATACTACTCTTGCTCACCTTTTGCCTATCTCTTCCCCTCTCATCCTATCCCACCAAACTATCTCACTTGAAAGGACAGAAGAGCTAAGTGAATGCCACTTTCAAAGTAGCCCTAGTCCTTGGCCTCTTATCAGTGAAGCTGGGATGTAACACAAGGTAGAACAATTTGACTTACCAGTGAACAATGACAGTGGCAACTCAAATCAGAGCTACATTCTTCAGCTCTTCAGTCATCCCTTTCCTCGGTAGCCTTATAATAGTCCATTCAAGTGTACTCTTGTAACTAATACACTAGTCAGTACTTACTAATTACAACTCATTCATTCATTCATGCAGATATTTTTTGAGCACTACTATGTTGCCAAGCACTGGTGTAGCCACTGGAGAATACAAAATTTCTTCTCTCATATAAATTATATTCCAGGGAAGGGAGAGAGACAATAAACAAGTAAATAAATATAGTAACAACTTCTGAAGAAAATGAAATAGAGAGCTAAGGCAGAGGGTATATTGTTTAGGGCACAGCTGAATTTCAGTAGCAGAGAGACCAGAAATACAGAGGCTCAAAGAAAATATATGCATATATTTTAAGCTCCCAGAGGTGACCTGTCCAGGGCTGTAAGGTAGCTCCATTGATAAGGGCTTCTGAGAACTAAGTTTCTTTACATTTCCCTGTCCAGGCTGGAGGCAGTATCTTCATACACGTGATTGGAGCAGCTCTCCAGCACCATATCCACATCTCAGCCTGTGGGAAAAACATAGAGAACATCCAGAGCAAAGTGGCTTATCATTAAAAAGATGACTCTCACGTGTTATATTTTTACTCATCTTACTTCCCATTGGCACAAACTTAATCACATGGACACAGCTAATTACAAGGCCAATGAGGAAATGCAGTTTCTGTTTGGGCAGTCAGGTGCCCATCTAAAACATGGGAAGTTCTGTTGTTTTAATAATAAAGGAATAAAAGGCACAAGACTAGGCAAGACAGGTGGGGCTTTTATAGGTGGGAGTTTAGATAAAGTAGTCAGGGAATAATGAGCCCCAAAGACAATGAGGAGGCAGCCATGTAATAAATGGAGTGTTAAATCAGCAACCACGAGTTAAGATGACAACGAGCAACATGGAGTTCCCATTGTGACTTAGCAGAAATGAATCTGACTAACATCCATAAGGATTCAAATTCTATTCCTGGCCTTGTTCAGTGGGTTAGGTATCCTGCATTGCTGTGAACTGTGGTATAGGTTGCAGATGCAGCTCAGATCCTGAGTTGCTGTGGCTGTGGTATAGGCTATCAGCTACAGCTCCCATTCGGAGCTTTAGCCTGGGAACATCCATATGCCTTGGATGTGGCCCTAAAAAGACCAAAAAAAAAAAGATGACAACACGCATGTTCCAAATTAAAGTTTTAATTTGTTTTTTTAAACTGTTATGTGACTGTTTAAGACAAAGTCACTAGTAAAGCATATCTCCCACCCCCATTTATATTTTTAATTGGTAAAATTCTCAATCTTGTTTACATTCCAAACCTGATTGCTTTTTATTCTTTTTCTTTCTTTCTTTCTTTTTTTTTTTGCTGTGCACATGGCATGAGGAAGTTCCCAGGCCAGGGATCGAATTCAGCTGCAACTTTACACCACAGCTGCAGTAACACTGGAGCTTTACCCCACTTTGCCACAGAGGGAACTACCATACCTAATAGCTTTTTTTTTTTTTTTGCTTTTTATGGCGGCACCTGCAGCTTATGGAAGTTCCAGTCATCTCCAGTTTCCAAACATCAATTACCATCTTCTCCATACCTGTTGCCATCCCTTCCATAACCTAAGCTGCTGGGCAACTCCATGGAGAGGCTAAGAGATTACCGAATAGAGGAATATTGTTCTAAAGTAAATTTAGAGGAACTTCTAGGTTTTAGACTCACTCATTTGTCAGATGGGTTGAATACAAAGCAAGACATGTTTTCACATTGATTATGAGGGAAGAAAATGCTTGCTGGAAAGGCATCTTGTCCTTGCCCGATTCTGGGCCCTTGCCATGCATTTGATAAATTCAGGTCTAATTAAAACTGTAAGAAACACCACCAGAGGGAGACCTATAATCCATCTGGCCAATTATTGGGCTCAGATAGAAGCATCCAAAGATGCTGGGTAAGGAGCCAGTGCCCAGCCTGGTCCAGCCACAACTAGGTAGGAACACTGCCCTAACAGCCCCGACTTTCCTCCACTGAAACAAGGCTGTGCATCAGGATGTGCGATCATCTTCCAGGTCTCTTGCTCTCTCTCAGGGAGGTTGTCATCTGCCTTCAAGTCGATAAGCATCCGTTAGTCAAAAAACAGACCTACCTTCTGACAGTGATTGTAGGAACATGTACTTCAGAATCATGAGGCTACAGTATTGGGGATAATATTGACCATAAATTACCTTTTCCTGGGTAACTTACATACTTGGCAAACACTGGGCTTATGAAGACATGAGTTTCCTTCTTCTTTGGTGAAATCAAATTTATTATTGTTTCTGAATAGTTAATTATTGTTTCTGAAGAGTAAAGAGTATTGCACCTGGGTTATATGCCCTTCCTTCTTTCATTAAATATTATCTTTTCTGTTAAGTTCCCTTCATAACAGCTCCCTTGCCTTGGTTTAACCAAAAATCTAGGCTACACTATGATGACAAGTTTTTCAGAGAAAACTTTTATTTAAATACATTATAAACACAGCATGAGTAGATGGTATAGGAAACCCAGCTGAAGCATCCCCAGTACTACCCACATCTTCACTTTCCATCTGTCTCTCTCTCTGTGACCTCGCGGATGTTCTGGTTGCCACTGCCATGCTGCCTTAGTGGAATTTTCTACAAACCTCGGAGCTGCTTAACTTCCCCTGATATATTCTTACTTATGAGCTCAGCTCCTGGGTTCTTCTGAAATCTATAGTTTACACATCCCTGGCCTTTCAAATCCTTGATTATAAAGTGCGTGAAGGAGAAGAATGCTGACTGCAACTCTGGTGCTTGGAAGTTTCAAATGGCACTTTGCACTCACTAACAAGACAGAAAAGTATTTACAATACATTAGCCCCAGCAAAAAGGCACAGGAGTGTACTTTGGTCTAATATAACCTTCCCAGATGGATGATGCTTTTGGAGAATAACTGAACTGCATTTTAATTCCAACCCTTCTCCATTTGAAAAATGGGGACTCTGAGGCCCAGGGAGGTTCAGGCCTTGCTCCAGGTCACAAAGTCAGTGAAAGGCAAAGTAGTAATAAGACTTCGTATCCAGCGCCCTTTTCTCTCCACCACAGAGTTGTTTGTTGTAAATAGTACATTTCTGTTTTGGCATTCTTGAGTTGACAGATCCCCAGCCTAAGGTTCTGGCATAATGTGGTATGGTGTTGTAATCTTCCTCCCAACTGTAACCTTTCTCCAGTCCTAAAAACCGTATAAGGAGTTTGAATTTCTCTCCTAGTTTCCAATTAGCTTTGACAAACTTGATGTCTTGCCAAACCAGTATACTACATGACACCCACTGACTCCAGCAGGCAAGTGATTCTATTAAATACCTAGACTTAATATCTCAGCTGAAAATCACCATCTGTTCACACTTAATTACCATCCTCCCAAAACATATTTATTTAACAATCTTAAAGAAAAGCTCCACATGTAGAGAGGACTGAGGATTTGAATTCTCAGCCTTCCTGCCGAAGAGCTATCAATTAAACTTAATATTATCTCAAACCTGACTCAAGTCCTACAAGAAATAGAAGCACACATTTTTTTCAGATAGTTACAAAAACATATTCTTGCATTTGTTTCTGAAGGAAAATTTTAAGAATGGTGAAAAATAAATAAAACAGGAGCATTTCTTGCTATTTCTCCCTTCTTTTTTTTTTGCATTTCTTTCTTTATAGCTTTCTTTCTTAAATATACATTTCTTGAAAAAAGGAAGGGGCTGGGAAAAATTCAGCTGCCAGGCATACCTTAGTATTAATTGGCTTAACATGCCAGCCAAGAAGCCAGCTAGCTACATTCACCTTCTGTCATTATGCCTGTATGCCTCTCAGAAGGACTCTTTTGGGTTCAATCACTGTATATAAGCAGTTCTTTATTCTGTGTCACTCTTGTAGAGATCTGATTCAAGGTCATTCAAAGTCTCTTTTGAATGGTTTAAATAGCCAAAATTTCAATAGCTCTTAACTTTACAGATTGGGGCTCTAGCTTTAATTGTATTACATGCCAGGTACTTTTATAAAGTTAGACACTAAACTGGAAGAAATTTACAGAGAAAAATGAAGGAATGCTCTGCCCATTCAGAATAAACTTATAAGAAGTGATAGTCACAACGATTATAACCAAGAATTTTTTGATTTAACTGTTAGTCACCCACAAGACAAATTATCCCTATCCAAAAAAGTATTCTATTTTGGGAGTTATTTTCTGTAATGAAGAAGAATGAGATGAACTGCCTCTGGCCATCTGTGTATGTTTTTTCACTTTTGTAATCTTTGCTGATTGGAATGCATTGTGGTATCTTGGCCTCTCTTGGGGAAAAACAGACAATTAAGAAGCTTTCCAGAGACCCACAGTTGTATAGGAATAACTTGCAAGCAATATTTATTTACTCATTTAAGAAATAAATTTTATTGCTTACTATATACCAATTTCTGTGCTCATATCTGTGAATGAAACCATGGGCCAGGTAGGCAACTTTGCTGCTTTCATGGAGTTCATAGTCAAGCAGAGAGAGAGACCAAAAACACTAATTTAACTAATTATACAAATAGAAGGAAAAAAATGTCAAAGAAGTCTGGACTTTTTTTTTAACAGTTCTCAAAAATGATGAATATACTGTTTCAATGTTTACTGACCTATGAAAATAAAAAAAATAACATTTATTTGCTACTGTAAATCAAGGGCTTTCTATATATTGTTCATTTAATTTTGACAAAGATCTTGATAAGTAGATACAAAGGAAACTTGAATTTAAAAAGTAGAAGTGTTGAGAAAAAAAAAAATTGGCCTGTGAACTATAAGCCAATAATCAGATCCACATTCATCTGATTCAAAAATCTGTGCGTGTACTTATAAAACTTCTGTCTTCCTCAGCAAAGTCTTCTTGGGCACGTCAACAGGAAGGATCACATTGCTTCAGACTTCTCTTTCATCACTTAGAAAGTGGCATGCAAGTTTATCTAGCTGATATATTTATCTGATACAAATAATTGTGTGAGTCAAAGGATAAAAGTCTCAGCCTTCTATAAAACCTCCAAAGAAGACAATCTCTTCTACTTCCAGTGACAACACCATCTGATGTTTCATAATTCCATAAGCATACAAATACTCAATAGCTTCCACTTGCTTACCAAGTCTTCGTTGCCACGTCAAGTTCCTGCGGTAATCTGGGATTGAGATCTTGTAAGAATAAAGCCCATGACTGAGAAGCTGAATAGTTTTATATTTCAGCATTCATTATTCATAAAACAATGAACTAACAGCAACAACAACAAAAAAAAACCCAGCTTCCTAAGCATATTAAGTCTGACTGCACAAAGATGGTCCTGTTTCCACCCTGCTAGATAACATACAACAAAAATTTTACATTACATTTTGTAGGGAGAATTTATTTCTTACCAATAATTAAGGAGATTTGCTGGAAACTGTGGCCATTCTGCAGCCTACATTCACTTACAGAATCATTTGAAAATATTTTAATTTCAAAAAATGACACATTTGGGTTCCACATGTTCCACATAGCATCATAAGCCCATTCCAGAACCTCCCTCCCACTTACTAAACTAAGAACTACTGAAAAAATTTTTACATAACTTCCAGAAGGTTCTGAAAATATCTTGATTTTAAAGTTCTTAACAAAATATTGGCATATTGGAGCCAATCATTCATCAGATATTGTTCAA
>PVHT021183518.1:21579903-21646810 GCA_004024745.2 Catagonus wagneri | reverse complement strand
AAAAAATGACACATTTGGGTTCCACATGTTCCACATAGCATCATAAGCCCATTCCAGAACCTCCCTCCCACTTACTAAACTAAGAACTACTGAAAAAATTTTTACATAACTTCCAGAAGGTTCTGAAAATATCTTGATTTTAAAGTTCTTAACAAAATATTGGCATATTGGAGCCAATCATTCATCAGATATTGTTCAAATTTCCTTAGGATTGGATGTGTTTTCATGGGGATTTTATTGAAATAAGAATATAACCAGGGCTCCAAGTTTTCTCTGTTCCTCTCCACCTCCTCTTCTTGTTTTTGTAGTTGTATCAAAGTTCTTTTATGAAGTTTCTAGTCTAAAACACTGGATGTAGAAGTTTGCCCAGGAAATCTATTAACTCTTTCTGGTGCTTGTTTGTTTGAGGTTTTACTGAAGTGTAATTAATTTACAAAGTTGTGATAATTTCTGCTGTACTGGATTAAACTTTTCTATACCTGTCCTATAACAATATCAGTGATCTGTTTCAGTTTGGAATTCTCTCCATCTGGTACATAGTTAGAACTCCATAAAGGGTAATATTTTTCCAAGTTCAGGACTTAGTCTATCAACTGAGCACTAAAGGACACACAACATAGAAATCACATGGGACTCTTGGGTTCAGAGATAGATTCTACAGGAGGTTCATCAGGCTTGCACATAACTACAAGTGTAACAGATGCATCGTTTTAGTACTATAGCTGCTTCTGATCCTAGCTTTACAGTAGCAGTCTGTTTTTATCATTCCAAAGAAGAGTAGATGTTCACTTCATTGACCACAGACAGGGGCCTAAATAAATGGCTGCCTGATTTTGTATGCCAGTCACTAAACGAGAAGCTTCCTTTATCAATTCTATAAATTCTCATAATAAACCACTTCTGTTTTACACATGAAATAACTGAGGCTTGACTTTCTTAAGGTTATAGATGTAGTGTGCAATAATGAAGCCAGGATTCCAGTCCACACAAGATTTTTGGCTATGCAATCAATGTTCTGTACATTATACTATATCACTTCTCAATGTCTGTTGAGCTTAGAAAGGGTCACTTTATAATTTATCTACCTAATGGAGACATTGCTAAGAGTGAATGTGGCAGAGGGACTTTTTAATATTCCAGAATTATAGGCACGAACTAGAACTCTGCTAGGCAAAGGGAGATGAGTGATTGTCCTAATCTGAATTATCAACTGCTCAAGCAATATTTCAAAGCAAAGACATGTTGAGCAAGGAGGTGAAAAGAAAGTGTGTTGCTTGCTGAATGCCAGTCAAATAGATTCTCTGCAAAGGAAGATGTGACCCTGGTTTTAGGGAAAAGATTGGGTAACACGATCCAGTCCCTTGATACTCAGCAGACCAGCAGAAGAACCTCAGACCTACCGAATCAGAATCTGACTTTTTAAGATGTCCTAGTGATTCCTATATACATTAATGTTTAAGAAGCACTGTTCTGTAGGTCTACAAATTTTCTTACCATCTGAATAACTTGGGAAGCTTAAAAAAATTTAAGGGCCCACCACCCAGAGATCCTGATTCTGTGGAACTTGGGGTGGACCCAGGAATCTACATTTTAAAAGAGTTCTCCATGAAAGCCTTGAGGATAGGCAGGTTTGGGGCCCACTAATCCAGAGCATCCAGTGTGAAGTGCTCCAAGTTTTCACCAGGAATCATACAAAGTTGGAGTTCCCAGAATGGCTCAGTGGGTTAAGAACAAAGCATAGTCTCTGTGAGGATTCAGATTTGATCCCTGGCCTTGCTCAGTAGATTAAGAGTCTGGCGTTGCCGAAAGCTGTGGCGTAAGTCACAGATGCAGCTCAGATCCAGTGTTGCTGTGGCTCTGGTGTAGGTTGCAACTGCAGCTCCAGTTAGACCCCTAGCCTGGGAATTTCCATATGCTGCAAGTTTGGCTGTAAAAAGAAAAAGAAGTTTAAAAAAAAAATCATACAAAGTTAAAATGAAAGCAGCCTGAGACACTCTGAGATTCACTATATTTAAGTTTTTATTTAAGACCAATATTGTTGTTAAACATGAGAGCTTATTCTCAGGAGAAATAAACTATTTAGTGAAGTGTCATGATGTCTGCAACACACTTGGAAAGAGTTCAGCAAAAATTTAGATAGTAGGGCAAATAGGGCAAAATGGTAATAATTGTTGAATCTATACCATGATTATTTGGATGTTTTCTGTCCTTTCATTGTAAAATACTGGAAAAGTAAGCAGTAGAAGTAATGCTGTGTTATGTCACAGGGCAGAGAATATAAAGAATGGAATCTTTATACTTGAGCAGTTGATTTACAGTTTCCAGTTTTTGGAGCTGTAGGGACTAACTGCTGGATCTGGTTCAGAAGGCCATGTCATCAGTACCTCTTATTGCCTTCTGTCTTATTTTGCTTCTCTGGACCGTTCTTTCACAGTTTGAATGTGAACACAACCTTGTTCCTGACCTTGACGTTTTGTACCAACTCTGGACTACACCATTTATGAATTTGATGCTATGTCTTTTCGCCATGAAGTAAGATCTGGGTTTTCAAATTCAATCCAGTCATTGAACTTTAATCCCTGAACATGGCTATACTAAAGATTCATTACTTAACAACAAATTTACTGCCAAAAAGAAATGCAGGTGCAAGTGTAAGTATAACCAGAAAAGTGTCTGTAATCATTCAGGCTTAGCTTCTGTTGTGGGACAGTACCCTGAGAAATGGCACAGAAACAGACCATGCACACGTTTCGGCTCAGGATGAGACTGGGGAGACAAATCTTCTCACAGAGGCCAAGTAATTTTGACCACAGTGCTGTGAATGTATTGGGAAGCAACATTTGGTTATCTTCTTGGTCTTATTTTATGTTTGTGTCTGTGTCTGGGTACTCTTATGGCTATGTGAGCTTGCCCAGGAGTTGGAAGGCCTTCTTTGGGAATATTATGCTTTGCTTCATTTCATTGAAAATTCCTTAGCTAACATACTTTCCTATTATGGTATCTAGGTCTCAAAGGATTATTTGGCTGAAAACAGATAAATTTCTTGATAAAAACTTACAGTGACTCTCAGAGTGTCTCAAGCTGCTTTCATTTTAACTTTGTATGATTTTTTTTTTAATTTTCTTTTTCTTTTTTCTTTTTACAGCCAAACTTGCAGCATATGGAAATTCCCAGGCTAGGGGTCTAATTGGAACTGCAGTTGCAACCTACACCAGAGCCACAGCAACACTGGATCTGAGCTGCATCTGTGACCTACGCCATAGCTTTCAGCAATGTCAGACTCTTAATCGACTGAGCAAGGCCAGGGATCAAACCTGAATCCTCACAGAGACTACGCTGGGTTCCTAACCAACAATATTACTTAAACACTAAAGAAAACTGGCAAAAATAATTCTGTAATAGCCAGTCCTTATTGAAGTTCATCCAGCTGTCACCAAAATGTCTCTGCTCCAACATTTTATTTTGACAACTGTCAAAGAGCAAAGCCGAAAGAATTTTACAGTGCATTCTTGATGATCATACCATGTATACTTGAAAAGAATGTTTATTCTTTTATTGGGGTGTAATGTTTTATATGTATCAGTTAGGTCAAGATGGTCGATAGCCTTCTTTATATCTTCTATATCTTTACTGATTTTTTTGCCTTGTTTTCCTATTCATTGCTGAAAGTGAAGTCTTTAATCTCCAACTATGACTTTAGAATAATGTGTTTCCCCTTTTTTTCTGTAAATTTTCAGCTCCTGTATTTTGAAGCTCCAAAATGCATTTTACAACTTTCCTTTCCAAAATGGATATAATCAAGTATTCTTACCAAAATGTTTAACCAGAATCTTATCAAACCTTTAGACCTATTTAATTTCCTTCCCTGAAGAGGAAAAATTTTAATAAAATTATGAGGAAATAATCAGGCACATCCAGAATAAGGGACAGTTTACACAAGCTAACTGGCAAATTCTCTTCCAAACATTAATGTTAATGTCATAAAAAGGAAGAGATTAGGACTTAGAGGCTATATCAACTAAATTCAGTGTTCTCTTTTAAACAGCTAATCATTTTTGCATAAACAACCAAGACTTGAGAGACATATTGTTGTAAGTGTGCCACTTGAATATTAAAAAGAAAATATAGCCCACATTACATAGTACTGAGTACACAAAAATGACAGGGCTGATTGGCGGCCAGGACATCAACCCAGTCCAAGAAAGAGTGCTTCAAGCAGTTTCCTTGCTAGATCTACAGCATCAGAGTGTAGTGGAATTTTGTGTGATGATGATGGAGGTAAAGAAAAGGAAGTCTCACTGTATCCATTCATATCATAATTCTGTCTCCATTGGAAACCACCAACTACCAGACAGGAAAGCATAGCTGTTCACGTAAGCTGCTCCTAGCTTGATTTTTGTCATGAATACCATGCTGGGCCACCCTGATCCCCACTTCAGGAGTAAAGGATTGGTTCCCCTCTTACTGGGAAGGTTGTTAGATGACAGCTCTCTGCAGAGAGCCCTCCCAGGGAACTGCCTCAACAGAAAATAGCCGTGTCACCCAAAGTCACTGCCCCTTCCTAAGGCAGGCTGTTTTCAGTGACTAGTCAATCTAAATAAAGAGTCTGCTCCCTCACTCCATTTTGGCACAACTCTAAAGGACCGTGCCAGCCTCAGAGCTTCCCATGGGGGTGGCTGAGCCTTCATTAGATGGAACCACAGCCAATCCCTCCCTCTGCCACATCCTTCTTGTTCCATTCCTTCCAAACTTCTTGATCTCAAGGATACTCCCTAGTTCCCCTCCTGTGTGTTGATCTTCTTCTTAGAGTCAGTTTCCTGGAGAATCCAACCTGCAGTAAGATTACACAGTCAATTACCATTAAAGGGCTCACAACGTTTTCATCGGTGTTTCTATAAAAATCAAATTTACTCAGATTTTGCAGAAGGAGAAATCAAGGCACAAAATTTCTGTGATTTTCTCGAGATTATCGAAGGTGCCAATATTGTGCGAAGGCAGTATGCCAAGGCATGCTCAAAAGCCACACAAGAATGCTGCAAGATTTTCTTCTCTGTATAAAATTTATTTTTGCTGCAACAGAGTCAGATTTGCCATTCCAGCTATGTGTGCCAGACGGAATGTTAAGAGGGGTTTGCAGAGTGGGGTACAGAGTGGGGAGTAACAAGTTTAGAGCAAGTGTTAAGAAGCAGAGTTTTCAAAGAAAGATAGTGTGTTTACTGGAAATGTGATATACTCTCCTCACGAGTATAGACGGGAACATGGGCAGGGCAGTAAATCTCCTGAAACAGCAACAAC
The DNA here is from genome assembly GCA_004024745.2 of Catagonus wagneri. NCBI lineage: Eukaryota > Metazoa > Chordata > Mammalia > Artiodactyla > Tayassuidae > Catagonus > Catagonus wagneri. Next base: position 21,641,515 of record PVHT021183518.1, on the reverse strand, counting down.
ATGCTGAAGGCTAACAGTGACTATTGCAATAATTGCGGATGGCTTGAGACATGCTACAAAAAATGGCTTTACAGTAGGAGTAGTTTACGTGGATGTTTCTACTATCCAGTTAATGTTTGGAGATTTGCCATCAAAATCATCAGCCTTCAAAAGTCAGCACTGAATGCAAAAAAGTTGAGATGCCTGAGCTGGAGATTAGAACTCAGGAAGTAAGTGCTACTCCCCCGCCTCCGTGAGTTCTGTCTGCACCCTTCAGTTAAAATAGAAAAGCAGATAAAATTTGTATTACCTGAATTGAGAATCTTGTGCTGTTTCCTAATAAAATTAAGCATATTGGAATTCAAAGCCTATTATACGTAAGATTGCTAATCAGAGGAGAATGTCAAGGGGGTGGGGCATTTACTTGAGAAAAGTGAAACCAGAATTCGATGGCCCTTGATCTGTTCAGTGTAAGATGTGTATCCCATAGAGTAAATAAAAACATGGCACTTCATTTTGACAATGTCTACACTGCCTTTCTATTTTCTTTTCTCTTTAAGTTTGTTGGCACATTTCTTCCAGCAGAGCCTATCAGCTCAGCACACAAAGCCTTCTCTGTACTCCTGAAAATAAAGTATTGATAAGCCCAAAGGAATCAGATGAGATAGGTTTCTGGTTCTTTCTGGCATCAGTGACATAGTTGGGGCTCCAGAGTTACATGGTGAACTACTGTATTCTTTGACTTATTGGCAAATCTGCAAGTTTCACACACACTAAAGCCAAAAGTCTGCTCAAGACTGGTTGCAGTAATGACCCTAAATTCATCACATAATCACACAACCCACTAGATTTCATGCAATCTAGTGAAAAGTCACAAAATTCACTTACAGTTTTTGCTTTTAAAGATACTTAAAACAAAGGAAATATTTTTAACTATGAAGCCAAAAGTGGAGGGGAGTTTTAAATCTCTGCAACTTCTTATCTGCAATACCTCCTGATTACTCTTCTAACAGGCTGGTCATTTTCATTAATGCAACTGGCAGCTCCAGCTTCGCCTGGAGGAGAATGTAACCCAGAACAGCCAACCAGAACTTGAAATGCTCTGGTTTTTGTCACTTGCAGTTAGCATCGCAGCCTTTTCTAAATTTGGGATAGTGAAAAATATGAAAGAGTAACCTGACTCAAAGCCTCATCAAGCTTGGGGGTGGGGGTGCAGTCAACAGCACATTGGACTGTAAAGGTCAACGATGTGAATGTTTCAGAGCCTCCTCCTGGTTCAACACTAACAAAAGAAAATGACATAGTGAACTAGGCTTGCTTTGCAGGACAGAATGCAGATGTGTTCACTTGCATTTTTTAGCTTCCTTTTCTAATGTTTCCAGTATAGTTTATGGATTCATAGCACATGCATATGTCAAATTGTGGCTTTAAAGAATTAATTTCACTTTATCCAATATGTTGCTAAACCTCTCAGGGAATTCGTGGTCTAGTGTGATGGGTTGACATAACACTAATTTAATTCAGATTCTTTTTCATGCTGTCACAATTTAACTATTACAGCATTTTTCATGGGAATTCAGATAAGGTTATTTAATGAAAGAAAAATGACAAGTAGAAGATTCTTTAGCTATCCTTGATTTCAGCCAATTCCTCACTCTTTATATCCAAGAGGTTATCAGAGTCTAAAGACCATGCATACTTCAGTCCAGTGACTGGCATCTCCCCTCTCCCCACTGCTGTTGCCTTAGTTCAGATCTCTCTGGTTTTTCCCAGCTGCCTCACAGTGACCTCCTACCTGGTCTCCCTTTCTCCAGAGTCTCTGCTGTGAAACCAAGGTTCACTATGATCTGATCATGTCATTCCCTTCCTAGAATAGGAAAAAGAAAATGTGGCTTTATGGGAGTTCAAAAAAGTTCTGGCTTCATAATATTGTTTGAATGAATTAATTTACCACAGTCTACAACCTTATCCTCAGATCCATAAGCTCAGAAACTCACATGCCATCTCGGCAGTGGATCCACATTAACTAATCCTGCAAGACTCATGTAAGAACCAAAATTGTCAGCATATTAATTTTCATTGAAACATACCTTCTAGACAAGCCCTAATCCTCATTTTGGCTCAAGCTGCATATTACTCCCCTAGAAGCAGAGTTTCATGAAAAGCTATTTTATAATAAGCTTCTTTATGGCCATGGAGTCCACTCAGGAGAGTCAGTTGTTTGGCCATTTGGGGCCTTAGAGGATGATGGTTCTGGCTGTGACCACGTCATTGCTAGTATGTGCACTGCATGCAGGGAGCTCTCTCCCAAGACTCTGCTTCATTGGGCTTCAATTTTCCACAGTCCAAACTGACCAACCATTTTCTGTTGGCACAAAACAGAGGACTGAGTTTTCACATTTTGCATGGAATTCATGCCGTTTCCCAGAGACTGACTCTTCCTTGGAATTCTGAGAGAGATTCTGGAAATCTTCAATAACAAACTCACTGATGGGTCCAACTAGTTCTTCATTCTCTCCGTAACCAAACACATTCCATCAATGTCTTCTCACAGGACAGCTTATTTCCAACTTCTTTTGGGGTCTCTCTCATCCCTTAAAATCTGGCCCAAACCACCTCATATCCAGCTACTCCCACACATTCTTTCTCTCCAGACACACCAAGCTCTTCTGCCTTCCTCTTTCATTCTGGAGCGGTAGGCTCCTTAGGCTGCAAGCCACAGAAACTGTTTCTGATTAACTTAAGGATAGAAGGGATTTACTAGAGCATATGGGGCTTTGAGCATCAAGAAAAACCAGGTTGTAGAAAGAATAGAAACTGGGGCAGGGCTGAGAACCTAGATCAGGCAACAATAGCTGGGCTGTCTCTTCAGGGAGACTCCATGAGAAGGAATCAGCTCCAGCCACTTCCTCCTGGAGGTTCACAAGCCCTCATCCCACACCTTAGCTTGGGAAGTGCAGGACACCTTTACAAGTGGACCCCCAAGACAGTTCAGAATGATAGGGATAATTTATAAAAAGAAAAGCAGAACCCCAGAACTAAATATCACAGTAAAAGGTGTGAGGAGCAAGGTTGATTGAGAGTGGATAAACTGGGGAACCAAAGTGTGGAGTTGGACCTAAGATCAGAGAGCAGAAATGTGCAGTTGCACAGGTAATTTGAAGGTCAAAAGAGGAAACTTCCAGGGAGGCAATACATTGTGTGGAAAGGAAAAGGGAGAAATGGGGAGAGGGAAAAGAAGGAGAGTTTTAGTCTATATAAGTGGTTCATGGAAATTTTGCATGTGGTAAGAAAAGTGTAAGAATGCATAATATGTGCACACTTAATAATTTTTTTTTGGTCTTTTATTTTTGTCTTTTTAGGGCCGCACCTTCAGCTGATGGAGGTTCCCAGGCTAGGGGTCCAATTGGAGCTGTAGCCACTGGCCTACGCCACAGCCACAGCAACGCCAGATCTGAGCCATATCTGTGACCTACACCACAGCTCACAGCAACACCAGATCCTTAACCCACTGAGCAAGGCCAGGGATCGAACCCACAACCTCATGGTTCCTAGTCGGCTTCATTTCCGCAGCGCCACAATGGGAACTCCAATACTTAATAATTTTAAAAGTTGAAGATGGAGTTAATTTAAAAGAGTAGAGTCTTGGAGTTCCCGTCGTGGTGCAGCGGTTAACGAATCCAACTAGGAACCATGAGGTTGTGGGTTCGATCCCTGGCCTTGCTCGGTGAGTTAACTATCTGACGTTGCCGTGAGCTCTGGTGTAGGTCGCAGATGCGGCTCGGATCCTGCGTTGCTGTGGCTGTGGTGTAGGCCAGCAGCTGTAGCTCTGATTCGACCCCTAGCCTGGGAACCTCCATATGCTGCAAGTGCAGCTCTAAAAAGCAAAAAAAAAAAAAAAAAAAAAAAAAACAGAATAGAGTCTTACACAAATTCAAGAAATTAGTATTTGCAACCATATTTAAAGTCCCAGCTCTTCAATAGGGGCTTCAGAGCACAAAATTCTGGCCTGGCTACTCTTCCACACTAGCTCTCTTCAGCAGTATTGCTCATTTTTTATTCTCTCAAATACCAGCTCCCTCCCACCTCATAGGCTTTGCCCGTGTGGTTCCTTCTGCCAAAGTCTCTTTCACCTCTTGTGTTAGTCAGTGTTCTCCAGAGAACGGAATCGGTAGGCAGTGTCTCTATCTATTCATCTATATCTAGAAAGATTTTAGAAATTAGCTTACCTGATTATGGGGACTGAGAAACCCAAAATACTCAAGTGGTTGCTTCAGTCCTGGGTCCAAAGACTGGAAACTCAGGCAGAATTTCTATGTTTCAGTCTAAAGGCAGAATTTTAATCCCTTTCTCTTTGGGAGACCTTAGTGTTTATTCTTAAAGCCTTCAAGTTGCATGAAGCCCACCCTGTTTTGGAAGGTAATCTGCTTGAATCAAAGTCTACTAATTTAAAAATGAACCATATCCAAAAATAACCTTCATGGTATCATCCAAACGGGCATTTGACCAAACACATGGGCACCATAGCCTAGCCAGGGTGACGTGTAATGTAGCTATCATACTTCCGCTTGCTGTCCCCCTACCCACCCACACCTCACCAGTCTTGATTAATGCCACCTCCTTCGTGTCTCAGCTCAAACCTCAAAACTTCTTCAACCTCTGCAACACCCTCCCCCGCCCCCACCATGGACACCCCTAGAGTGTCTCTGGACCTTTTCTTCTTAGCACTTCTCCCAGCCAGCGGGTTAACAGGGGTGTGTTGGGTAAAGGTGGAGGGGGGAGTATATAAAACAGTGTAACTACTTACCACTCTCTGTCTCACCCCATTGAAATATTAGCCCCATGAGGTTAGACTATTTTTCTTATTACCCTGTCCCTAGCACCAAGCATAGTGCCTCCACTTCATAGCCATTCATATATTTTTATCGAATGAATTAATAAAGGAGTTCAGAAAAATGGTACTGAGCTTTGTGATCGTAGCACATTTATTGACTTTCAAAGGTTAAGACAGCTGGAGACATCTGCAGGAGCTTTTGCTTGGTCCCTAACTTTATCCCAATTTCCTACAAGAAGATTCTTGTAAATGTTTTTCCAGAATTTTAATACAGGATGCCTCATGGGATTGTACCCAGCTTGACAAGTAATATGGTCTAGTTTTCTCTTTCCTTTTATTCCTAATCTCATGGATAATAAAGATAAGAACGACCCCTTTGTGTATAAAGAGCCTTCTGGAGTTCCCATCGTGGCGCAGTCCAAACAAATCTGACTAGGAACCATGAGGGTGCAGGTTCGATCCCTGGCCTTTCTTAATGGGTTAAAGATCCAACGTTGCCTTGAGCAACGCTGGTGCAGTTCGCAAACGCAGCTTGGATCCTGCATTGCTGTGGCTGTGGTGTAGGCCGACAGCTATAGCTCCGATTCGACCCCTAGCCTGGGAACCTCAGTATGCCACTAGTGCGGCCCTAAAAAGACAAAAAAAATAAAAAATAAAAACATAAAAAAATAAAGAGCTTTCTTCCTCTGGTGATCAAACTTCACTAGGTTCGACAGACAGAGATGCCGTGGTGAATTGAAGGGCTCAAGAAAACATCTTCAAGCCTGTGAAATGAGACTGCCATTACTCAGGAATCATCTAAATACATACAGCTTTTCACAGATAATGGATTTGTTAAGCATGCTTCGAATAGTCTCCATTCTTAAGTAGCTGTGAATAATTGCAATATTTGTAAATTGCCATACATTAGTATGCTAAGCAGGCATACTGCAGTCAAATTAATCTATTAACACTTTTCAGAACGCTGATCTTACAGGTTGAGATCCAGGAAAATGGAAGTGATATATCCATAAATATATAAACAAAAAAAACCCAATAAGATGCCTTCCCTAAACAAAATACAACCAGCTTTCTTTTTGTCATGATGATTTAATTTGATGAAACAAAAGACAGTATGAAAAAGAAATGAAAAACAAGTGTAGTTGAAAACCTTTTATCCCTTTGGGTATCTTCTACATACCCCACAGCCAATCCTTAACTTTCTCAAAACAAGCTTTTCCAGGGTTTCCACTTTTCCCTCCTGTTTTTTCCCAATATTTCTTCCAGGTTTTTAGGTAACGAGAAGGCAAGATAATATAAGTCTAGACACTATATTGTTTTTATACTGTATTTGAAAGACTACATCTGAAAACTCATTTTGGATATTGCCTTCAATAATAAAATATTTCATATGCATTATAACTATCATTTGGAGACAAAGATATACCAGACATAGATGAGGCAGTGAACAAAATATATGTACAGAATGGATGATGATGTCCTTTTTCAACAAGGCATGAGATGCCTAAGAAATAAAAGGCTATCTTTGTCTTCATAATCCAACTGATGGGCCAGAGCAGGGGTGGAGGGCTCCATTGATTACACTGGAGTGTTAGAAATCCAAAGCAATATAAGAGAATATTGTTCACATGTCCACAGATTGATTTCTAAGCTCAAAAATCTCTAGGACAGTGGAACTGGACATGACAAACTTCTGGGGAATTAAGGAGCCTGGGGGAAGTGATCCATCAAGTCTATGAGAGCTTTTAGAGCAAGAGGTCAAGAGCTAGAGGTGAAAGTACAGAGCTGGAAGGAAGGAAGGAAGGAGAGCATCAGGTAAAATATGAGGTTGTGAATAAGGACAATAGACACTTGGACTGGTCCTTACACACCTGGCTGCAGAGGAAGAGAAGCATTGCTTGGAGAGTCGTAAGTTTATTGTTCAGAAATTCAGATGTCAGGTTCTTAATTGCCAAGTGCTAAGAGGAGGTCTAGTGAACAATAGCAAATCAGCCCAGGGAATAATAGTAACTGTTGTCGGGGAAGTCAACAGTGGAATCAATAAAAAATTCTTTACTCCATCTCTTACTAGTTTTTGACTCAGAGAAAAAAAAAAAAAAACTTTGGAAGTAGCCCCTGACTCAGAACTACAGTGAACCAACTTAAAAAATGTGAGTTTTGGAGTTCCCATCTTGGGGCAGGGGTTAACAAATCTGACTAGGAACCATGAGATTGTGGGTTCGACCCCTGGCCTTGCTCAGTGGGTTAACGATGCAGCATTGCCATGAGCTGCAATGTAGGTCACAGACACGGCTGGGATCTGGCATTGCTGTGGTTGTGGCATAGGCTGGCAGCTGTAGCTCTGATTGGAGCCCTAGCCTGGGAACCTCCATATGCCGCAGGTACAGCCCTAAAAAGACAAAAAGCCAAAAAAAAAAAAATGTGAGTTTTACCAGCACTGGTGGGGTATAGACTATAGCCCAGGAAAGTGGGATGTATTCTGGTAAAACAAATATGTACCAGTAAATTATCTGTGTCTATTTTCAAGGGTGATTACATATTTTATGCATGCTCTCAAGGGATTTATGTTATCTTCACTGATACATGATGGTGATGAATTATATCTAAAGATTTACCCAAATGATTTCTAAATGCATATATGTGAACAGCCATTTGAAAGAAACTCACCCTGCAGAGTTTGCATGGTACCATGGGTTTGAACTCTCCTTTAAGAGTCTTCAGAACAATAAACCATGATGGTCTAATGCAAACCAGAAATTCACAAGCACAGTCTTTCTGCAGTTTACTGACACTCCATTCATAGCTGGAAAGCTAGCATTTCAAAAGCCAGGGTAGATAGTTCTGTTTCAAAAAGCCTTGGTTTTGAATAGCAAAAGAAAGAGGGGCGGAATGGGGGGGGGGCGTTGGCTGCAGCAAAGTGACATTGCAAAGACAATTAAAGGAATTGGACAAGGCAGCATGAGTTTTTTTGTTGTTGTTGTTTTATTAATTGATTTTTAAGTTCCTCTTGCCCAGATGTGAAAATAAGATTTCTTTCATTAAATTTTGGGTTAGAGAGGTGAGTGATCAGCAGTGCACACAGCCAGAGCTAAAATTTGAATTTACTTGTCCAAGATTCATTCCCAAAGAGATTGAGATATCCGAAAAGACAGTCTTTATTTTTTTCCCCCATAAAATCTAGAAATAAAACCTAGACAGATCACTTGGTTTCTCAGAAGAAAAATCAAATTTTATTTCCCAAAAGGCTGGTAAATACTATTTCAATCATTAGTATGTTGGTAAGGGCTATACTTCTGGTACTGTGAGTGTGTTTCCAGGTAGAATACGTGCGTATTTAACTACAGTGGCTGACACTCAGTGCTCACTACATGGGATGCACACACTTCCCACGTATGTTCTAATCTTCCCAACTACCCAGTAAGGGTAGTACTCTCATTATCTATGTCTCAAAAGAGTCACTGAAGCAATTTTGTCAAAGGTAACCTCTGGATAGGGCAGAACTGGGATTTGAATCCAAATAGTCTAACTCTCTTCTTAACCAGTGTGACAGATGTCTTTGAATGAGGGTTTCAAAATAGCTTCCCTAGGAGCTCCTGCTGTGGTGCAACAGAATCTGCGGCATCTTAGGAGCACTGGGACACAGGTTCAATCCCCAGCCCATCGCAGTGGGTTAAGGATCCGGCATTGACAATGCCGTGGCTTAGGTGGCAACTGTGGCTCGGATCAGATCCCTGGCCCACGAATTCCATATGCCACAGAATGGCCAAAAAAAGAATTTTTTCTTTTTTTCTTTGTTTTCTTAAAAATATAGCTTCTCTATAATGCTAATGACTATGTCATTTAAAGAACAGAAATACGTACACCAACTGGCAAGTAGCGTGTCAAAAAAATTTATGACTGGCCATGAATTCAGTGTAGTTGCTGTAAAGCATTCAAATAAGTAGAAAGTGTCAAGAAGACTCAAACTGACCAATGGCTAAATGGTTTGTCTAAATGAAATATTTGCCCACATATCCCCAAAGTTTATCTTCTAAGTTATCTGATGATGCTTTAGGACTGGCATCATGTAGACCACTTAAGGAAGGGTGAGCGTGTCTTAGTCATAGTGATGGTTGATTAACCTCTCCACCTTCACCCCAGTCTCCTCTGAAGTCCCTTGGTTCAGTCAGACAAAAAACAGAAGGTAAGGCCAGTGGTCATTCTTCTTTAATGACAAATATTCATCAGTGTCAAAAGCTGGGGAGAATAATTAGCTATTTATTAATTAGAATCCTGTTTATATTTCTTTTACCAATTATTGAAAGGGGCTCTGTCTATGCAATAACATATATGAATTTTTAAGCTTTCTAGTAGATTCTGCTATATAGTAGATACCTAAACTCAGGTAACATCTTCAAGTATCAGCTCAGATAATAAAATTATTGGCTTTTCATAAACTGTCAAATTATTTTTCACAACAAAACAAGAGTTCTGGTGTGAAATTATCTGTTTACTAACTGCCCCTCTGCTTTTTGAAAACAGTTTCTGTAACAATGCAAAGTGAAAGTCTGGGATTAATAGATATTTCAAAAAGGAGAGAGGATTCATATTAACTTGAATGTATCAGCAGCCAGTGTTTCAGGAGTACAGTAGACAGGCATTCTGGCCATACAACAGAAATCTCCTCTGTTCCCAACAAAATGTCATCCTGTCAGAGAGGATCAGGCCTAGAATGATAAAAAAAAAAAAAAACTTTATTTAGGAAATAAATTCTTAGTATTCTCCATGTGGGGAAACGAGCCCATTTCTATGTTTAGAACAAAGTGGAAAAAGCCAAGTGCAAAGCTTGTCAATCTATCAAAATGCCAAAATCCATCATTTTAGACATGAAACTACACATATCACTTTGAGCTTCTTGGCTTTTACACTGCCCAACAGGGTCCAATTGATCTTGATCCAGAAAATTAACAATGACGTAAATGTAAATATTCCTATAAATCAGCAGTAAATGGATTTATGCTTTCTCCCTACAGCCAGGAATCGTCCATTTTTCCAAGGTTTTTATGACAACCTTAGGACAGAACTGTGATTCATACTTAGATTTCCCCTCTAACTAAACTAAATTTAAAATAATTATGTGTACTCTGCTCTAATCAAAGCTAATACATAAATAATTATTTACAAGAATAATTTACTTAAGGAATGATAGCTTACAATACAAGATGAGAAGTGTCTCTAACATGCATTTATAAAATTGTATATAGGTTTTAATAAGTTTGCCCGATCTGAGTATGAATCTCCTCCTACTCTTAGAAAATTAGAAATTCTAAAATATGACCAAAACTGTTTTTAATAAAGGGCTGATATCAAAAGAGAAATGCAGAAATGAAGTTCCTCAACACTAGAGTGATAAGGATGCAGTCTGAGGGTCTCTGGGGCCCAGAGGGTATCCTGCCTGGAACTGGAGGTTCAGTATCCACCCAGAAACATAAGGCATTGTTTTTAATCTCATGATAGGGCAGAGGTTAGAACTGGATCTCCTACAAAACAAGGACCCCACAAGGGCAGGCTGGGGTAGTAATGGGACAACTTGTCACCTGTAGGGGTTCCAAGAAGAAAAAGTTTATGTGAGAAGAAACAACCTCAAACCTGTGACTTGGGTGGATATGGGAGTTAAATTTGTACTACCAATGTAATAAAGAAATAGCAAACTGAAAAATTAACAACCGAAAAAGTCATGGACCATTGAAACCCTGGGGCTCCCAATAGAAACAAATATAAAATTCTCTGTAGAGAGATGTCCACAGCATGATCACAGGAAGTCCATGTTAAAAACACCACACTGAAGATGAGCTCACAGTGAAAAAAAGCACTTGGAAGTTACTTGTACTGAGGGAAAATCAACGGATATGATAAACAGGGTCAATCAGGAATCCTAGAGCTAAACAGCAGAAGAGAAATCAATCTAACAGAGACAAAATAACAGCATTAAAAAGGTTAAAAAAGGCAATAAAATTAGACAGCAGCAACTAAAAGATAAAAATATGCATTTAGGGATTTTAAACCATGCTTCTAAATCACTCATAATCAATGAAGACACCATGCTGGAAATTTCAAATACTTGGAATTGAGTAACAATGGAAACAAAATCTGTGAGATGTAGCCAAGGAAATATATATACTTCAAATACATATATTAGGAAAGAGAAAAGAATAGTAATGAGTCCAGCAACTCAAGAAGTGAAAAGAGGAGTTCTCACTGTGATGCAGTGTGATCTGTGGCATCTCTGTAGCATCAGGACACAGGTTCTATCCCAAGCCGGGCACAGTGGATTAAAGGATCCGGTGTTGCCGCAGCTGTGCTGTAGGTTGCATCTTCTGCTTGGATCTGATCCCTGGCCCCAAGAACTCCATATGCTTCAGGGTGGCCAGAAAAAGAAAAAAAGAAGTTAAAAGAACAACAGCGTAAGCTTGAAAGAAAGCTTACAAGCGGAACTTAATAGAAGAGAAAACAAATACTAGAATTGATAAATAAAACAAGAAATGATTTTCAGGGGAAAACAAACACAAAGGAAATATAAATCTCTAAAAGACTTATCAAGAAAAAAATATTAGCACTAAATATTAGGAATAAGGAAGAGATATAGCTATAGATAGAACGGAGAGATTTTTAAAGCATGTGATATGTAAAACTTTATGCCAGTAAATGCAAAACTTGAATAAAAAATCTAGAAAATATGAATTACCAACATTGACTAATGAAACTATGGAAAACCAGCATAACCCTACATGAGGTTTAAAAGTGATTAGTAAAAAGGAGTTCCCTGGTGGCCTAGTGGGTTAAGGATCTGGCATTGTCACTGCTATGGCTCAGGATACTGCTGTGGCTCAGGTGCTACCCCTGGCCCTGGAACTTCTGCATGCTGCAGGCATGGCCAAAAAACAAAACAAAATTTTAAAAAAGCGATCAGTAAAGATCTAACTACAAAAATAAAAGCCCCTAAAGCTTTACAAGTAACTTCTACCAAATCTTCAAATAGCAGATAAATTGTATTTAATGCAAATGATTCAAAGTTTAGAAAAAGAGATAAAAGTCCACTACTCATTTTATTAAACTAGTACAACTTAAATACTAAAACTAGCTAAGAAATGTATCGTGAAAAAAATCATTAACTAATCTCATCAATGATGTAAATATAAAAACCTAAATAAAATACTAACAAATCCAGTTATGTGTGTGCACACATGTGTGTATTAAATTATAACCAAGTAGGGTTTATCCCAGATATGCAAGGATAATTCAACTGTTGGTAATCTATTAATACAATTTATCCCTTAAAGCCAAACAAACAGAATCATCCCAATACATGCCCGTCCCCAAAAGACATCCAATAAATTTAACATTAGTTCATGGTTAAAAAGAAAAACATGCTCTTAGAAAAGTAGGAATAGAAGGAAATAACCTTAATCTAATACATGGTGCTTCATCACAGTGAACATCGTACTTAACTTGTGAAGTCTTAGAAGCAATTACTTAAGATTGGGAACAAGATAAAGGTGTCTGTTATTATACTTTCTGCTCATTATAGTATTGGTTGTTTCAACTAGTGCAGTAAGATAAAAAAAATGAGAAATTAATGATTATAAAGAAAAATCATTTTGCCAACAATTTAATTACACAGAGAAATACAAGAAAATATACAATAACTAGAACTTAAGCAAGTTTAGCAAAGTTGCCTGATTAAAAAAATTATTACATAAATATTTTATTTATTTATTTATTTATTTATTTATTTATTTATTTATTTTTGTCTTTTTTTGCCTTTTCTAGGGCCACACCTGCAGCATATGGAGGTTCCCAGGCCAGGGGTCTAATAGGAGCTGTAGCAGCCAGCCTACGCCACAGCCACAGCAACATGGGATCCGAGCCGTGTCTTCAACCTACACCACAGCTCACAACAGCACTGGATCCTTAACCCTGTGAGCGAGGCCAGGGATCGAACCCTCAACCTCATGGTTCCTAGTCAGGTTCGTTAACCACTGAGCCACGATGGGAACTCCTACATAAATATTTTATTTGCAAGAATGACTGTGAAAAAAATTTTAATTGTTAAAAAAGGATCTATTCAGGAGTTCCCTTCGTGGCTCAGTGGTTAACGAATCCGACTAAGAACCATGAGGTTGCGGGTTCGATCCCTGGCCTTGCTCAGTGGGTTAAGGATCCGGCGTTGCCGTGGGCTGTGGTGTAGGTTGCAGACGCGGCTTGGATCCCGCGTTGCTGTGGCTGTGGCGAAGGCCGGCAGCTACAGCTCCTGTTAGACCCCTAGCCTGGGAACCTCCATATGCCGCGGGTGCAGCTCTACATGAAAGGCAAAAAGACAAAAAAATAAAAAAGGATCTATTCACAGAAACAACAAAAAAATTAAATAATAATGAATGTATGTAACATAGATATTGAACATTTTTTGAGAAAATTTTAGCATATTATTATTTTTTTAGCATATTATTGAATGACAAAAAACTTTAAAAATGGAGAAAAATATAATGGTAATGGATGGGAGATGTAACATCATTAAGATACTATTTCTTCCCATACTGATTATGAATTTTAATGCAATTCCTATAAAATTGCCATACGGTATTTTGTAGGATATTACAAGCTAAAAAGCATATGGAGAAGAAAAGACTATTTTATGACTAGGGAGATGTCCATGTATGAAAGCAAATAAAATTATATTAACTTTGAGAAAATGTATTTATTCAAAGAAAAAGAAAATAGACCAATGACTTATAAATCTCCCAAAGCAGGGGAAATGCATGTATACAAGGTGTGATTACAAGACAATGGAAAATTATAAATAATACAGTGCATGTCACTATAAGAAAGGTTATCCAAATACCAAAAAATGTACAACTTTTTTCAACTATATTTCATAGATTAAAAACCCAAATGTGATTATTAGAACTTTGAAATGAAAAAATAGGGAGAGAATACTTTTGTGAATACAGGGAAATGAATTGTTTCTTAAGAGAAATGTCACAGGCACAAATCATAAAGGAAAAGGTTGATTTCCTTTTTTGATTATATGAAATTTGATTATAATAAAAAATAAAATTTCTGTGATGTAAGATAGCACAAACTAAGTAAAAACACAAACCATATACTTGGGAGAAGTTATTTGCCACACATAAATTTAAAAAGAAGTTTAATTTTTACAAATATAAAGAATACAATAAAATAGGCAGAGCATATGAATAGGAAATTCACAGAAGAGAAAACTGAAACACCTAAAATTTCTCAGCCTCAGTAGCTAATTAAGGACATGCAAGTTAATTTGAGTTACCACTTCAGAAAAAGCAGATGTCTCATTGTTGAGGAGGATAATTGTTGAGGAAATGGAGAAACTGGAACTTTCCTACGTGGCAGGTACCAATACTTTGATGAGTAACTTGGCAATATCTAGCAAAACTGAAAAGGCATATGACTTAGAATTTTACTTCTAGATGTAAAACCCAGAGGACCACCCCACACATCCCAGGAAGAGATGTATGAGGAAGTCCATTGAAACCTTGTTTGAACAGCAAAAATATTCAAGCCTTGTTTGAACAGCAATTTTAGTCACTGCACAAAGAATAATTAGATATAATGGGGCACTAAACAGCAACTTAAAATTTGTACAAAAGTATTATATATTATTATTTAGGGATATATGCATTATATAATAAATATAAAAATACAGTTGGGAAAGAGACATATCAATTTCAAAAAGCAGTTAATGCTGGGAAGGAAGGTAAAGGATGGAATAAGGAGCAATCACCTGCATTGCTCATACTTTGTTTCTAAAAAAAAAAAAAAAGATTTAAAAGAGGCAAATCTCTGAGTTCCCTGGTGGCACGGTGGGCATTGTCCCTGCTGCGGCTCGAGTCACAGCTTTGGCACAGGTTTGATCCCTAGCCAGGAATTTCCACATGCCATGTGCATGGCCAAAAAAAGGGTAGATGTTACTAGTTTTAAAATCTGTTGGTTGTTGGAGTTCCCGTCATGGCGCAGAGGTTAACGAATCCGACTAGGAACCATGAGGTTGCAGGCTCGATCCCTGGCCTTGCTCAGTGGATTAACGATCCAGCATTGCCATGAGCTGTGGTGGCTGTGGCATAGGCCGGCAGCTGTAGCTCCAATTCGACCCCTAGTCTGGGAACCTCCATATGTCACAGTTGCGGCCCTAAAAATAAATAAATAAATTAAATTAAATAAAATCCAGTGGTTGGTCCATGAGTATTTGTT
This sequence comes from Catagonus wagneri, assembly GCA_004024745.2. NCBI lineage: Eukaryota > Metazoa > Chordata > Mammalia > Artiodactyla > Tayassuidae > Catagonus > Catagonus wagneri. The sequence goes on along the minus strand of PVHT021183518.1, from coordinate 21,626,439 downwards.
AGATGATTCTCTTTATTTTTTTCAATTTCATAATTTTTAAAAATTAATAATTAAAATAAACAAGTAACTTATGTATCCATGATCTCATTTAGACCCTCCCAAGTAAGACTGCGTGGTATCCATATTACAGATGAGAAGTAGGTTCCTCAAGGTTAAATCTGTTACCAACCATCACAGAGGCAGAAGGGGAAAGAGTTGAGATTCCAACTTAAGTCACCTAAAACATGTTCTTCTAACACTTTCTTATCTTGCAAACTGATCATCTATAGAGTCCTGTAAAGATCAAGTTCCATCTCTGCATTGACTCTTAGTTTACCAGAACTCGACTGGCAATCAACCTTTCAAGATAACATCAATTTTTCCCCTATAAATTAGTGCATAGCTGAATTCATGGAGGTTGACTCTGAACAGCTGATAAAAATAAGTCTGTAATAATGTCATTGTCTGGTTCCAGTTGGCATTTACATTGGAGGGTCTGGGATCCTAAGCAACTGTGGCTCTAAAATCACCTCTTTCCCCTGCCCAATATCCTTCCAAAGGGATAGAAAAGAGCCACCAAGAAACTTTTATCTGCATGGCCTTAAGCTATCTTGAGATTGTTGAAGAAAATCTGCACCTTGGCGTTAACACTGACTTACAATCTCAGTTTAAAATATATGTTCAACAGTCAAGCAGCTGTTATTTCTCCTTCTTTAGCCAACTGATTATGTATAGCAAGTTTTGTCATTTTTCCATTATTCACGACTCTTGGGTTATCAGTCTTCTGAACAAACGATAACATGCTTTAGTGGAAGATAATCTGTTGGAAAATAAGTGATGCTGGGCAACTGAGAAGAGGTTTTGTGCATCAGATGGTTTTAATTAAAAGAATGATATCAAATCTGCTTCTACTTACAGAGGCGAGACACCTCCCAGGGTCTGAGATTAAACCCTTGATTAGTTTTTTCCACCAAAACTCTAACTGGGTCTTCTGAAGTTTTCTGTTTTCCTGTTAAATGCCAGAGAATCTTTGCTATACAATCATGAAAGAGAATAGGGAAAAGGCTAGTGCCAGTGGCTTCCCCCCACTGCACTCCCACAAAAAAGGGAAGCAAGAAAGAGAAACTGTTACACGGTCGTTTTTTTCTGCTTGTTCCTGATTTATTTGTTATGTTTTGCAAAATCCTTATTGTCTAAAGTTGCCTTAGCGTAGAGGATGTGCATAAGCACCCTAATCTTCCTCCAGCAATGAGTCTTTTTTTTCCGAGAGAGTATATTTCTCTATTTCTCCTCATTCCTACTACCAGGCAATTGCCCTGAGCGCCCTGCACTTTATGATCAAGACCCTCTCTGGAGTTCCCTGTGGCTCAGCAGGTTAAGGATCCAGTATTGTCACTGCCGTGACATGGGTGTGATCCCTGTCCAGGAAACTTTTGTATGTTACGGGCACAGCCCCCCAAAAAAAGCTTTCTCAATGTTTAGAAGACTGTTTTAGGATCCCCATAAAGACCGTGGATCTTCCACATTCACAGTCCCTTGACTTTACCTGTTATGGAGTCTTACATGAATTTGTGATGAGCGCTTTCCCTCCCTTGTCAAATCGCAGGCTTTACTAAATTCCTTTAAAATAATATTTGGGGAGTTCCCATGTGGCTTAGCAGGTTGGGTATCTGGCATTGCAACTGCAGTGGCTCAGGTTCGCTTCCTGGACTGGGAACTTCCACGTTCCACTGGTATGGCCAATAATAACAATAATAATTGAAAAACGTAAAGACAAAATAATTCTTAAGCATTTTCCCGCTACACAGTACTACATCTGACCCAGAGCTGTAGTGACAATAAAAGGTTTCTTTTAAGATTCAAATGGCAATACAAAAAAAATACAATTCATCCATATCTCTGTTATCCCAGAGACAGATGAACTCGTAAGGATACATTTAAATCAAAAGGTAATACCAAAACTATATCTTCTTAAACCTAGCCGTAAACACAGCTGGGTGATAGTCTAATAGTAAAACTGGTAAAACTGGTTTATTAAAAGTTTGCTTCTTTCTTGTTTCTGATCCCCTCTAGCTCCATTAGGCAGATAGAAAACTTTCATGAAACCTAACTTCTGGAAAGTTTTCCAGAAGCACTTGAAACAGTTCCTTAGATTATTCAAAAGGAAAAAAACAGAAAAACTTATCCCACAGTTTCCTAAGTAGTGCTGTCAAGGTAAACCAGCCTTGACCTCTGGGATATATTTTGAATATACAGGACCAGGTCATCACATGGAGTCCTGGACAGTTTTACTTCTTTCTTGTTTCCCCAGCAATGACGACATTGCCCAATCCATAGCAGGCTCTCAATAATCAGTATGGAAAAAACAAGGAACACCTCCTCCTGTAACCCACTTCTCAGTTCAGGTATGCCGTCCTCTGAGATTCATCCTTTTACTCATTCATTCAACAAATATTTGTTGAGCATATCATAGGCATGGGGGATGCATCAGAAACTACAATAATCCTGCTTCAGGAAACTTAACATTTTATTGGAAAGAGTCAGGCAATTAATAAGTGAAATGTGCAGTATTTAGATATTGATAAGTACTGTAGGGAGGAATTAGTCGAGGTGAGGTAGATGATTTTGTGGACTGGGCTACTCCAATTATAAATATAGCTGTCACGGAGAGGATTTCAGACAAAGGGGCAATAAAGTCAAGGACTCTGGGGAAGGACAAGGGACCCACATGGCCAGAGCTGATGGAGGAAAGGGGAGAGTGACAGCCATGAGATCAGGGAGGCAATGAGAAACCAGAAAATAGAGGGCTGCCCGTGTTATCCCTTCAGTGGAGGAAGACAGTTAGAGGGAGACAGTGGAAGTCAGGAGCTTTCATGCCTCATCTAAAGGGAAAAGAACTGTTTGACCCCTGTCAAGAATTTCCACACAAGAATCTTCTGAGTTTTAAGTGATGGAAATCCCTTAAAAAATAAATATATAAATATTGTTTTTTTACATGTAGCTGTCCAGTTTTCCCAACACCACTTATTGAAGAGGCTGTCTTTTGTCCAGTGTATATTCTTGGCTCCTTTATCATAGATTGGTTGACTATAGATGTGTGGATTTAATTCTGGGCTTTCTATCCTGTTCCGCTGATCTATATTTCTGTCTTTGTGCCAGTACCATACAGTTTTGATGACTGTAGCTTTGTAGTAGAGTCTGAAGTCAGGGAGCCTGATTCCTCCAGCTCCATTTTTCTTTTTCAACAACCCCATCCAAAAATGGGCAGAGGATCTAGGCAGACAGTTCTCCAAAGAAGACATGCAGATGGCAAATAAACACATGAAAAGATGTTCAACATCGCTCCTCATTAGAGAAATGCAAATCAAAACCACTATGAGGTACCACCTTACACTGGCCAGAATGGCCATCATCAAAAAGTCTACAAACAGTAAGTGCTGGAGAGGGTGTGGAGAAAAAGGAACCCTATTACCCTATTGATGGGAATGCAAATTGGTGCAGCCACTGTGGAAAACAGTATGGAGATTCCTCAGAAAACTCAAAATAGAATTACCATTTGATCCAGCAATCCCACTCCTGGGCATCTATCCAGCAGGAACCATGACCCGAAAAGACTCCAGTGTTCATTGCAGCACTCTATGCAATAGCCAGGTCATGGAAACAACCTAAATGCCCATCGACAGAAGAGTGGATAGGGAAGATATGGTACATACACACAATGGAATGTTACTCAGCCATTAAAAGGAACGAATTACCAACATTTATAGCAACATGGATGGACTTAGAAATTATCATGAGAAGTGAAACCAGTCAGACAATTAGACAGCAACACCTAGTGCTACCGCTTACATGTGGAAACTAAAAAGACACAATGAACCTTTTTACAGAACAGACAATGACTCACAGATTTTGGAAAACCTTGGTTTTTCAAATAAGACAATCTGGGGGGTGGGGGGATGCACTGGGGGTTTGGGATACAAAATCTATCAAATTGACTTGTGATGATTTATGTACACCTATAATTGAAATAAAATCCATTAAGGAAAAATAAATAAATAAATATATAAATAAAAGGCATACAGAAGACAAAGGCTGTTGGAGAGCCATTCCTATCCATGGCTTCCATGGAGGCTCAGGCCTGGATATTCCCTCCAGGCACTGTTTTCTGGTCTTCTGGTCTTTGCACCACCAGGAGGTATAGGGTGCAACCACTCAGAGGGCTCCCACTCCCCTCCCCAGTCCAAGGGAATCATTTCCTAAAATTGGATAGAAATTCCACTCTCTTTGCTGCTTCTAAGCCTGGGAATTATCTCTTATTACCAGGTTTTAACATTTTAGAAACAAAGCCCACAAAGACTTGACTTCTGTTTCTGCCTATGTACTACCATCCACATCCCTTCCCATGTATCTCCTCTGAAGGAATGTAAGTTACTACCTGCCTGAATGGGGGATGGAGAAACAGGAATAGGAACAGTATTGAGGACAGGAAAAAAAATACTAGGAGGATAAAAAAACAATGATTTAGATACACATAAACCAGGACAGTGTGAAAATCACTTTTGGAAAAATAAAATAGTCCAAGGAAGAGTATTTGCCTTCCAAAAACTTACATAGTTGCGATGACAAAACTCATACACACACACACACACACACACATACAACTGTAAGTATAAAACATGAGATTTAAATAATGTTAATTCTAGCTAGAGTTATTAGGAAAAGAAGTTCTGGAAAGTTGAATTTAACCTTGATCTTGAAGAGTAAATACATTTGTATTTTTAAGTGGAAATTGTCACTTTTGGCAGAATTGTAAATTGCATTTCTAGAGGACAGTTTGCAACATTTACTAAAGCCTTGAAAATGTGGATTCTGAATGCCCCAGTGATTCTACTAATAATTATTTATGTGAATGATATGTTCAAATATACATGAGTAAAGATGTTCATAACAGGACTGTTTATAATAGCAAGAAAAAAGAAAACTATCTCAGTGCCCATAAGAAGGCAGGCAGGGAGTTCCCATCGCGGCTCAGTGGTTAACGAATCCGACTAGGAACCATGAGGTTGTGGGTTCGATCCCTGGCATCACTCAGTGGATTAAGGATCCGGCATTGCCTGTAGTGTAGGTTGCAGACGCGGCTCAGATCTCGCGTTGCTGTGGCTGCAGGATAGGCCAGCAGCTTCAGCTCCGATTAGACCCCCTAGCCTGGGAACCTCCATGTGCCACGAATGCGGCCCTAGAAAAGGCAAAAAGACAAAAAAAAAAAAAAAAAAAAGGAAGGCAGACAGAATAAGGAAATTATGGTATATCTATTAAATGGAATATTATGTAGCCAATCCAAATAAACACACAGTAATAGATATAAATATAGATATAGGTAGATTTAGAAAATTATCCTTCAAAGAAATGTTATACAAGTAATTTCATAGTATGAGTCATCTCAGTTTTTAACAGTAAGTGTGTGTGTGTGCATGTGCCCTTGTATATTGAAAACTCTGAAAAAAATATATACAGCAAAATGCTGCTGGTAGTCATGGCAGATAATGCTCCCCTCCTGCCTTGGGTGGGGTGTACATACTTCCCTGCAACAGTAATTTTGGGTGTGGCCACGTGACTTGCATTAAGCAATGGAATTTGGCTGAGGTGACACCTGTCCAAGCTAATGCTTTAAAAGTGAGGGTGTAATTTTGGTTCAGCCTCTTCCCTTCTGCTGTGAGGATAAGGACAACACAGGGCAGGGCTGCTACTTTAACCTGAGATTCAGAACAGATTGACATGAAGGCAGCATCCAGAACCTGAACACATCTATAGCCAGACCTCAGCCCTCCTGTAACAGGAAAAATAAAGGTTTGCTGTTTAAGGCACTGCTGGGTGTGTTATTTGGTAACAGAACAAACTTGAGAAACACAGTGACTATCACTAGGTGATTCTTTTATTGAAATTATAGGTGATTTTTAATTTATATATTTCTATATTATCTGAAATTTTAACAATGGTTGTGAATTACCTTCACTTATCGGAAACAAAAGCAATAAAGATATAAAAAGAAAAAAGTACTTTTTTCTGATTAAAATATCACTGAAAAAGTATGAAAAACAAAAACCTGTAAGTAGCCCATAATCCTGCCATCCATAGGTAACCTCTCTTGACAGTTTTGGAATATGTATTTCTAAAAGTTCTTTCCTATTTTTAATTATTTGAGCTCGTGCTCTGTGTGGAGTTCAATTTTTTTTCTCCTCTGTTGGAACATATTTTTCTTACATTAACCAATTCTTTATGCTGTGTTAACAAATAATGTCATTTATATGTCTGTTTTAGAAACGGGCCACACTTAATTCTCTCTCCTTTGCTAAACATTTAGGTTGTAACTTTTAACTATATAAGTAACTATAATGGCCATCTTTGTACGTTAAATGCTTTTCTATATGAAGAATTATTTCCTCAGGAGTAGGAAAAAAATCAAGACCCAGTACATATTGCCAGATTGCTTGATGGGTAAAAATTTGACCCCCACCCCACTCCCACCCCCTAAAAAAATGATGGAAGAGCATAAATAAAAGCTCCAGGCTGTTCCAATTTGGACAGCAGCAGAGAGGGTATACTCATACTGCTGCAGAAAATAAGGTGTTTTAACTTGATGAGATCAACAGTGGGGTGCCACTGTAGGTCCTTGCAAAAAGATTAATAGCATGAACATCCTTTTAGGATGTTTTCTGAGCCAGCTAGACCCACTGTGAACTAGAATATACATGAGGCTGCAGCCAGAAATCTAGCTAGGAAGTTGTCATAGTAGCTTTGGTTGAAGGTGTTGAGTGTCTGGATTAAGGTGAGGTCAGCAAGAACAGTAAAGACGTCTGAGACAGGGTTGTATATGACAAAATAACAGTAGTGGGTCTTTGCAAAGTCATTATCAGCAGATCCATTAAGTAAGTTTCTCCACAGCTAGGCTCTGATAGAGAAAAGTTTTTAATGGGCTCACTATTCATTCGTTTTTTTTCAAAAAAGAACAGGGGCCAGAACTATGCCTCTTGCTTAACATTTGGTCACCCCAAAATCTAGGAATTATTTCAATTACCCACAGAATAACGTGTTTTGTTGTTGTTTTAATAACATGGGGAGCAATATTGATCTGTAAACCCTGAAATCCCACCAAATCACTCCCATATCAGAAATTCACACCAGGAAATAACGCAGTTTGAGACAGTTCACACAGGTATCCAAAGTGGGCCCATCTTCAGGGTGAATCTGGAAGACTCTGAGATCAGCTTGCTTTTGTTAAAGTATAGTTGCCATTTGTACTGAAGTTAGGGAATTCTGGTTTTGAAGGAACACAGCAAAATAAATTGATCTTTGAACAAAAAGAGAGAGATTGAAAGATTTTACTATATTTTTTTCATTAAAACCTATGCTACATGAAATTCTGATTTTATTCATATACAGTCATTATAAAATAGGCAGGACAGAGGAAGAAACAACAATGACAGCTGAGGAGGACAGCTCTGGCTTTCATTGCTGAACTGTATGGCTCAAGCATGAGGACAAACCAATAACGTTTTTCTTGAAATGTACACTGAGTTCACAGATGCTATATAATCACTTTTAAATCAGTGGAATAATCTTTTCAAAATGCTTGTCTGTACAAGTTTTTAGAACTGCAGTATGTCAGCCAAACATATACCAAAAGAAACTTCATTTTTAAGGATAAATATAAATCCTTCTTGAGGTGTTGCATGACTGGGATATTGCAGACCCTTTCATTTGAAGCTCCAGAGGATACAGAATTGGCTTGAATAAATGATTTTCAAATTTATCTAATAAAAATGTCAAAACATTGACAGCCAGAATACCCTTTATATCCATGTAAAAATAAGAGCAGGAAAAAAAAAGGCAAATTAGAAGCAATGAATTCAAATCAAAGCTAATCAAAATAGACCTGAGCTGTGGAATGTTTCAGCCCCTTTCCTGGAGGTCCTAACTCTCACAAAAAGAATCACAGAGATAATTCAATGAAAGCATTTTTTTAGAGTGTTCTTCTCACTTCAAAAATTTATTGTAAAGCTTAAAACCAGCCTCGGATTTCTTTTAAATCATTCCTTTCTCATTTTCCTGTGGAAAAATTATCTCACACTTTAAAAATATCTTCCATCACATTAGTTACCTATGCATTTGGTATATTAACTCAAAAGCATGAATTAAATACAGTAAGAGGGTCTAAGCTAAAAATCACAGAAATCAGTAGATATTTCTATAGCTCATTCAAAGTATAGATATTTGGTTCTCAAAGAATCTCTATTATTGTCTAAAGATTAATCTCACATCTAATAAACTTCTTCAAATAAAGTAAAACTATGCTGGAGAAGAACCTCACTTAGTCCTATCCCCTTCAAAAAAAAAAAAAAAGTCATTCTTCTCCATCTGCCCTGCCCCAACAGCTAGGCCTAGGGATATATGGTTCAAAAGTTTAACATGGTATTTTTATTCCCCACCACACCAAAAAATAACATCCTTTAGTGCTGTTTCAGAAATTTAGGAGCACCATTCAAACACATCAGGTTATTTGTTGAAGAACATGTGCTAAAACCCTGGAATGCAACCTCAAAGTCCTTCTTAAAAAACAGACCGAATATTGGGGCCTTTCCAAGCAAAATCAATTTATGATTAAAATCTCACTGAGACCAGGTCTTATATTTTGATAAGGAAAAAAAATTTTAGGTATTTTCATGTGGTCAAGAGTTTCTAGAAATAGCAGCTTTGAGTGCATATCATCTGGTAGGTTGGCAGTAGCCTGATTCGAAACCTCTTCCAAGAAAAATCATGCTAAAACTAGAAGAGGAATCCTAAAAGTAGGTGAAGAGTCAACAGTGTAATTTCTAACAAGTACCTGCTTCCTGGCAACATGTACAGTGGAGAAATCAAGAGTGTGGGTTTGAATCCAGTGATCCTAAATTCAAACCTTCCAGGACCCAACTCTAGAACCTCTTTTCTCCCAAAATTGAAGATATGCTTTGACAGGAGAAAAAAATATACACCCTTCCCAAAAGAAAACTTATAGTGAGACAGCTAGGGTAAGAGACCTCTCATCAGTAAGTCCTCCCCATGGCTAATAACAGCATCACACCCATAACCACTCCAGTACTTCTGCCTCTCATAAGAGGAATGTTCTGTTTCCTCCTTATCCCTAAGACTGTTTCTTTCATTATTACATCTCCTTCTATTAAAAAAAAACTTGGTCAATTTCATCACCTCTCAAAATGAGTTTGAGAGAACCCTACCAGAGGTAAACAGATGCTCACAGGTGTTCCTCCTCCCAAAACAGTTCCATAATGCAAAACTTTTGGAAAACTCTAGGTCAGACGTTTTAAATGTTTCCTTTCTTGCAGGATTTGTCAGAGTCTTTAATATACTAATGAGTTGAAAATTGCTCACTTCCTAATGTCTTTGACCATAGATGTGCCACACTTATTAACAACTTACTGAAGAGTTTCACTAGCAAACGAAATCTTTTTCGAGTTTAGCAAGAATCTAACTATTTGACTATTTAGCTGTTTGACGTAGGCTCAATCCTGGAGTGTTAAATAATGCCATCTTTATTCACCTTCCTCCAAGTCACCTTCTCTTGGTCCTAGACTTGATTGTTCCCTCCCTGCAATCCTCGTCTTGCTACAATAGTATTTAACTCAAACCAGAAGCAGAGAAATGTCAAAAGGCTTTCAGTTGGTCCTTGAGATCCTCTGCACAGCAACTTTGGCCATAAGACTTAGCAGTCCTTCCTGCAAGCAGTGTCCTGAGTCTGCCAAAAGTAACCCACATCTCCTGAGAGACAAATGTGTAAGACATAAGTAACTGAAGTTGATATATTAAAAGAGAAATCATATATGATAGTGTTAACGGTCATAAAATGTAAGAGAATATTTTTCTTTTCACATCATTGTCAGCCCTTTTTAAATATCACCATGCACAATTAGACACAGTAAATGCTTTTTATAGTATTGTAATGAGTGAGTAAACTGAATTCATACAATATCAATCTTGCAATTAAGTTTCTGAAGCACAGAAATATAGAATGACATATAGTCAAAGTGGGCAAAGGTGGGAGCAAAGAGAGATGTTGAAGCAAGTTATTAAGTAAATGAGTCTGTAAACCCCAGATAGACAGGTTTTGCAAGTTGAGATTTGCCGCCACAAGGGCCAGAGATGACATCATGGGAATGCACATGAGACCAGTAATGAGGTTATGTGACTGAGAACCCCAAACCCATCTAAAAAGTTGAGTGCAAGTTTCATTAGTGCTGCTAGGTATATGAAGATGAGAATATTCTGGATTAGCCAGAAATGTGAGCAATTACAGGGAAAGGGAGTCAAATATAAGAAGAAAGAATTGGAAGGAGTTAAAAAGGCAGAGGTTCTCCCAATACAGTACCCTCAGAATTTCTGCTCCCTTGCATCCAGCTTAAGGAGTGACAACTTTGGTGGGTCCCATGGCTTCCTGGAAAAAGTATCCAAGGCTTTGTGGGTTCAAGAAGGGGCAACAAAGCATCAGCAACCCCAAAGCATCAGCTGATGCTGCCAAACCCCAGTCTCTCTGGAGAATCTGCAAAAAGGAAACTGAAATCAGGGTGACTTAAGATAGCTCATAGGCTATCCCAAGGAAGAGGAGAAACTGGAGAGGGAAACACTTAGTCCCCCTTTATACACCTAGTCAACTTTAATTCAAAGTAGAAATTAAGGTTAAAATTTCCCAGATATGATCATTTGGAAGGATGCAGTCTTCTAGAGGAGGTAAATAATTGAAAAGCTGGGATTTCCCGCTGTGGCACAGTGGGTTCAGAATCTGACTGCAGCAGTTCAGGTCTCTGTGGAGGTGAGGGTTCAGCACCACCCCACCCACCCCCGGCCTGACACAATGGATTAAATGACCTGGTATTGCCACAACTGCCAGCATGCATAGATTGCAGCTGTGGCTCAGATTCAATCCCTGGCCCAGGAATTTCCATATGCCACGGATGCAGCCATCAAAATAAGCATAAAAAATAAGAATAAAAAACTATGTGGGAGTTCCCGTCGTGGCTCAGTGGTTAACGAACCTGACTAGCATCCATGAGGACTCAGGTTCGATCCCTGGCCTTGCTCAGTGGGTTAAGGATCTGGCATTGCTGTGAGCTGTGGTGTAGGTCACAGATGCGGCTCGAATTAGACCCCTAGCCTGAGAACCTCCATATGCCATGGGTGCAGCCCTTAAAGAAGACAAAAGACAAAAAAAAAAAAAAAAAACTATGTGAAAAAGCTCCTGCTTACTGGCCTCGGGAACCTGAAGCATTTTCTTCTGTCCTCCAGTGGCCATATCTGTAAGAAAGGAGGAGCAAGAGATAATGAAAGTTGAGGTACTTTGAAACTGTATGGCACCATGGCACATGAAAGACCTATTCTAGACTTGCCACGTACAGCCTTTGTCATAGGTCTGAACTTCTGATTGTCTACAGCCACCCTCCTGTGACCTACTGGACCCAGTTCTCTCTTTCATCCTCCATGAATTCCAAAACCATCCTGAGTTTAATCAAGAGACCTACGTTTGTTCAGCATACTTAGCTCAAGAAGGATAATCCATGGAACCCAAAGCCTTCCTTTCTCTGTGTAGCCACTTGCATTTTCTCAGTTATGTTTTTACTTTCTGTATGTGTCCAATTTTATTTTCAATGATTGACCTGGATTTTAGGTTTTAATAGCCTAAATATCAAATTTTGTTAGTTCAGCTGTATAGTTAAAATGCTCTTACTCCTTTGCTCTTAATTAATGGATACCATTCAACAATGAAGGATTCTGTGTAATCCTTTTTTTTAAAATGAGTTTTAAATTATTCTTTGTTTGCACATGGCCCAAGAGAGGCTTTTCTGGGGGGCTGGTAGAAGAAGTGGTATAAGTTCGGCTTCCTTAATAGAAAGAGATTCCCTCTGATTGTAAAATAGAGAATTTCTCCACCTGGTAGTTATTTAGGAAACTGATTTTTTAACCTAATCATAGGATTTTTACACTTACATTAAATTCCACCTTTGTTAGTTTTGACCAAGCAGTTCAGCCTGGACATCCATCTTTAAATGAAGCTTTTATTGTGTTTTTTAAGACTTTTTTAAAAGACCTTTTACAAAGTAGAGACTTAAAAAGTCAAAAGAAGTCTTCTTTTTCCCCAGACCCCATTGGGCCACAGTCAGAAAATAGAGGGTTTTTTTTCCTAACTCCTCCATACTCACTTTGGATAGATGCATGGCAGGAATACCTTCTAAAGCTGTCTTCTCAGCATTATGTACCCAGATATGATATTATTCTGAAAATAACCCAAAAGACCAGATGTTGTTTTGACCATCTATATGTTTCAGAATTGATGGGGATATCAAATAGAGCCCAGCCTCCAAACGCACACACCTTGGACTGTAGACTGTAAAAATTTATTAGGTGAGCCCACTTAAGAGTATTGCTAAATTCTTTAGCTGGCAGTGATCTTGGTTTCCATCAGGGACAAGCTGCCTTAAAATAAGGCCCTTGAAAGGACTTACTCCAGACCCTCAGGGAGAGAAGCTGCCAAGTAATTTCAGGGGAGAATTCAGTTGCTCTGGAAACGGGTTTTGACAATGGCTCTGTGTGCCAAAGAGCTAAGCATGAGAAGGGCACTGGGTTCCTGCCTCTTGAATGATACTTGAGGCTCTGCTCTCCAAACAGATGACTTCATTCTGACAACAGTGCTTTTTTTCCGAGAAGCTGACAGTTCATACACATATAAAATAAATTCTCTCATTGACGCTGGAGTGGCAGGAAGTACAAACATTGCTTTTTAAAAATCTTGTGAGTTGGAAAAGATAAGCTGGAAAAGGAACAGAATTCCTCCCCAAAAGAATCTGTGGTAACCATGGAAACAAATCACCCAATCAGCAGTCACTTTGTCAGCCCCAGTATTGATTAAGGCGGTATGTGGTGCTATGCACAAAGACTTCATCTTAAGAAACTTTACCTTAGCCTGAATAAGGCGTTTTAAAGCGTGGGTCCCAGAAATATCTAAGCCTTTTCTTCCTTAGCCCTTAAGGAAGCCACCTCTACTAAAAGAAGAAGTAAAAACAACAACAGCAAAAAAAACACAAAACTGCAACAACAACAACAACAACAGATAACCAGCCTTTATCTAATAATGGCTCACTGGTTTTTAACATCCCATGTCTTCCATCTTCCGAGGGGTACCAGATAACAGGGGGTACTGGCAAGGAAGAGTCTTTGTCATCATTATTCTCCCTTCAGTGCAAGCAATGAGGAGTAAGAGGAATCAACTTCTTCCCAGTTATATTTTGCCTGAACCCACATATGCCATTGCTGTAAACATATCTGGAAGAAATGGAGAAAATGAAATTTTGGACATGATAAAACTATTACATTATTCCTACAACCCTAAACCTTTTATTCCTTTCTATATTTTATAGGTCTTCAACTTTTTCTAAAGAAGTCCAGATGGCATATATTTTAGGCTTTGCAGGCAACATATGATCTTCCTTTTTCTCCTCTTTCTCCTCTTTTCTTCCTCCATCTTTTCATATCCAGTTACAGTCATTTTCTTTTTGTTGTTCCTCTAGAACAGACTGAAAAAAACATTGTGCAACAATCCTTGTCCTCATTATTACCATACAACAGTCAAGCACAGCCATCACTTTGACGCGCATGAACAGGAACTTTATCCCTAGTGAACATAGTTGATAATTTAATAATTATACCACCACATGCTATAGACGGAGTGCAGCTGACCCTTGAACAATGCAGGGAGTAGAGGCACTGACTCTCCCCAGAAGTCAGAATCCCACATATAATTTACAGTCACCCCTCCACATCCAAAGTTCCTCCATATCTGCAGTACTGCACCCACAGATTCAATCAACCAGGTATCATGTAGTACTGTAGTGCTTACTATTGAAAAAAATCCACATATAAGTGGACCCATGCACTCTGTTGTTCAAGGGTCAACAAGATTCTGTTTTTCTCTGGAAAGGAACTTAACACTACATTCAAGGCAAAGGTGATAACGAAACCAATTCAAGAATTCAATTATCTGTAGTATGTTTAATAGAACTATTCCTGTTAGAAATATTCTCTTCATGGAAGGAAGGAAGGCAGAAAGGAAGGGAGGGAGAAAGGAAGGGAAATTACACCAAATATTTAAACAGAGAGGGTTTAATATAGGGAATTGGTTTCACGGGAGTTGGAGGAATGAAAGAATAAAGGAGAGAATAAGATAACCTAGAGATGATAACTAAAGGAAGAATCTACAACACTTAGGACTCAGTGGGGGGAAAAAAGGGAAGAGGTTGGGATTGTTAAAACCTAGAAGCTCAGAAGAGGGATACTTATTAAGCTGGGGCTTAGTCCTCCAAGGAGACAGTAATTCCCAGCTGCTGATAAAATCTCAGAGAAGGATGCCCATGGTACAGGGAAGGGGGCAACATCTGGCCACCAACAATATCACTAAGCAGGTACGATAAAGCTAGTTCTGACAAAGCTAAAAGAAGCCAGAGACAAAAGTAAACCTCCAAAGCCAAGGGTACACTGACAGGACTAAATAAAAATAAGAAGGAAGCCTTTATTCTCCTCAGCTCCTACCTTCCAGTCTAGTTATAGAAATTAACAGGGCCTCAATAGGAAGTCACATGGAAAGAGTCATACATGTTTGGCAGAACCCTAACCTCAGCATCACAGGGCAGAGTGTAGTTAGTTGTGGGTGGGGGTTCAAGAGTCAGTAAGTAAATTATCATCACAGATAGTGGTGTGTTTCTCAGTTCTTTACGTTTAAAATAGGCTGAGTAGGTTCTGTGATGCTTTTCAACTTCTTATGTGTTTCCCATTCAACATTTTACAATCCTGTTCTTGTCTGTCACATCTGGGTCCAGGTCTCAGACAGAAGAACTACACCTACAAGGTGAGAAGTCTTTTCCTCCACACAACATCTATGAATGACCACCATTTAACTTGAATTTTTCTTACCTCAGTTCTTTATTGGTTTTGGCTGGTAGATATTAATACTCAGATCTGTTACCTCAGCCATCAAAAATATTTATTTCTTAAAGTATATGCTAAATAGGAGTTCTCTTCTGGTATAGCAGGTTAAGGATCCAGCATTGTCACTGCTGTGGCTTGGGCCACCGTTGTGGTGCAGATTCAGTTTCTGGCCAGGGGAACTTCCACATGCCACAGGCATGGCCAAAGGGGAAAAAAAAAGTATATGCTAGATAGAGTATACAGATAAATACCACAAAAAAGTTAAAACAAGTCCAGAGGGGGGGCCAAGGACATAGCATACCCTATATAATGAGTCTTAGGGTAATCAAAAAGCAATAACTTTCATCTATAATATATAACAGTAGTAAAAACATATTGAGCTAAGTCACTATATATTAGGCACTTAGTTATTTACATGTATTAATTCATCACATCCTTCTACCCTTTACTGTGGGAATTAATATTATCCCCATATTATAGATGAGGGAACTGAGAAACTAGTCTCCACTAGTTTCATCTAAAGCTGTAAATATAATATATACATCTGTAGCACACCTCTATTTAGATAAATAAGTTGATAGATAATGTATGTATGTATATTTGACTTTCTAGGCCCACCTAGATAAAGAATCCATCAGCTTGACAAACAATGTTGCATTGTGTGATGGATGTCAAACACAGAAAGAGCCTTTGGCAGGTTCTTTGGTCTATTTCCAGTGAAAATAGAGAGCAATGAACTTGCTCCAGACTCTGATTCCAGAATTTTCAGAGGTTGAAGATAGTGGTGATCTGTCTGTGAGGCCTCTGGGTTTATCATTTCTCAGAAGCCAGCTAGCAGACAAGGCCACCTGCCAGTATATGGTTAGCACGTTTATGTCAACTGGTTTGTTAGCCAGGTACCATGGCATTTCCGAAGTCATGGCTTAGAAAACAAAACCACAATGCAAAGCCAAGATAGCAATAAGAGACCTTTCCATGTACACCACACAGTAGCTCTGCGAAAAGGTATGTGACATATTTTGTGCACTGTTACTGGCGGTCCGGAGCAGTACAGTCCCTTCTGATCTAATGTGTCTCTCCTCTATCTGTTTTGAATTCACTTTCTGTAGACAAGAACAGAGTGATTGAGAAAATGAAGGATATTTTGATATTTCTTAAGGGAGATTGAACCAAGTTTCCTCCAAAATAATTTTGAAGTCCTGTCCAGTGGGCAGAGGACACATGAAATTAATTCACTTCTAAGAGTCTAGTTTTCTTACTGGAAACTCTTAATTTCTAGAAATTGAGCTAAGAGGATATTTTTCAGTTAACCAGTCATGAGCTAAACTATATGCCTACAAAGAGTAATGGACAAAGATTATTCCATTACCTTAAAATTCAATTTCATGATTTTAACTTCTAGTATATCATATTGTAACTGGTGCTATACTTCCGTTCCTAAAGTAAACTACTCTTTTTAAAGTTGAAATATATGAAACAGTTCTTTCAAACATGGACTGCAGACTGCACAGGACTTGAAAGAAAGGAAACAAATAAATCCTAAAAATACCCCAGCTTTCTCCCTGAAGCCTAGAGTGTATAAAAGACAAACCCAAGTAGATCACAGGATCTCAGTGAATTAAAGAGCTAATATTAGAGTTCGGAGAGGCTAAGGCAAAGTACCAGAGAGGAGAGTGATACACAGAGAAAGAGCTCCAGAAATCTGCATAGGTGGCCTTTTGAGTCTTTGATAAATATCTAGTTCTGCATATGTGTGGTAAGACACCACAAAACCAGGCAAAGAATAACCATAAAAGTAAAAGAACAACTGACAAGGAGCTGTAAGCTGAACAATTCCCAGAACTCATACAGGGCTGGGAGTCATCCAAATTCTAACCAATTGTGGTGGAGAAATCTCACTGAACAAGCAGGGCACTCAGAGGAGACTCAGAAGTATTAGCGCTGAATTATACTAGAGTGAGGCCACTACAGACCTTCGCTAAAAAACAAACCTCAAAAGGATAAAGCTGATCTGTAAGTAACTTCTCTGCCCAAAAAAAAAAAAAAAATCCAACAATTTTAAAAGGTACCAAATATTTACTTAACAATATGATAATTACAATGTCCAGTGTCCAATCAGAAATTACTAGCCCTGCTAAGAAGCAAGAAAATGGGACCTGTAACTGGAGGGGGGGGGTGAGGTGGGAGGGCAGGGAGCAGTGGAGAAGTTAGTCAATAGAAACACATACAGAAATTACAGCGGTGACAGAATTCACAAAGATTTTTAAAGTGAGGTGCAACTAGATATGCTCATACTAAGTGAAGTAAGTCAAACACCCTATGATATCACTTATATGTGGAATCTAAAATATGGCACAAATGAACCTATCTACAGAACAGAAATAGACAGACATGGAGAACAGATTTGTGGTTGCCAAAGCGAGGGAGGGTGGGAGGGAATGGGATGAACTGGGAGTTTGGGGTTAGTGGATGCAAACTATTATATTTAGAAAGGATAAGCAATGAGGTCCTATAGTACAGTACAGGAAACTCTATCCAATATCTTGTGATCAAACATGATGGGAGATAATATGAGAAAAAGAATGTGTATGACTGGGTCATTTTGCTGTACAGCATAAATTGATACAACATTGTAAATCAACTATAATAAAAAAAATTTTTAAGATTTTTAAAGTCATACTATACATATGTTCAAAGATTTCAAGGAAAATAGAAACAAAAGAAAGAGGGGAATTGAAGATATAAAAGAGGAACTGAAAAATACATTATCTGAAATGAAAATTTACTGAATGGTGTTACAACAGATTACACACCAGAAAATATCATTGAATTTGAGACATAAAAATAGAAACTGGGGAGTTTCCACTGTGGCACAGGGGTTAGGAATCTGATTGCAGTGGCTTGGGTTTGATCCATCCCAGTGCACTGGGTTACGGGACCCCAGCATTGCTGCAGGAAATTCAATCCCTGGCCCGGGAACTTCCATATGCTGTGGGTATGGTCATTAAAAAAAAAAAAAAGAAACTGTAAGAAATAATAGCCAAATTTTTTCAAATCATAGTGAAAAATATAAACCTAGAGGTCCAAGAATACCAACACAGCTCACACAGTATAAACACAAAGAAAAATGCATTAAGTTAAAACATATTAAAATTGCTGACAATTAGAAATAGAAAATACTAAAAGTAGCCAGAGGGAAACACACATTTGATGAAGAACAAAACTAAGAAAATTGCTGACTTCATATCAGAAACAAAATAAGCCAAAGACAATTGAATGAAATTTTTTAAAGTACTAAAAGGATTAGGGAAAAAAAGGTAAATCTAAAATTCTATATCCATCAAAATAAAAATAAAATGAAGATATTTTCAACACAGGTCGAGAGAATTTATGATCATCAGACCTACACTACAGTAAATGTAAAAGGGAGTATTTCAGGTTGAAGGAAAATGATAACAGATGGAAATTAGGGTATATAAAAGGAACAAAGAATTCCAGAAATGCTAAGTATGCAAGTATATACAAAAGAGGTTTTTATCATTTTTAAATTTCTTCAAAAGTTAAAATGTAGTTAAAAACTATGATTGTAGGGTTTAGCAGTAAAGAACGTGACTAGTATCCATTAGGATGCACGTTTGATCCCTGGCCTCACTCAGTGGGTTAAGGATCCTGTGTTGCCACGAGCCATGGTGTAGATTGCAGATGCAGCTCGTATCCCACATTGCCGTGGCTGCGGCATAGGCCGGCGGCTACAGCTCCAGTTCAACCCCTAGCCTAGAAACTTCCATGTGCTGGGGTGTGGCCCTAAAAAGACAAAAAAAAAAAAAGAATATGATGTATTGTGAGATTTATAATTAATGTAGTTTTGTAGGTTTAGCTTCTGTTTATAGTTTTCGGTACCTATTCTAGGTCCTTCACTTTATAGTACTATAAGTTTTTTAAATATCATACCAATTTCTTTAGAAAAGCTTCCTAAGATTTTGAATCTATAGATTCATCTTAGAATCTGAATCTATAGATAATTCAGGAACAGTTGATCTATTTAGAATATTGGGTCTTTCAATCCATGAACACAGATATCTCTATTTATTTAGGGTAAAAATTTGTCTCAGAAATAAAGTAGTTTTTTATTGTAGAAGCCTTAGACATTTTTCTTAAATTTATGAGTATTTTATGTTTTTGACACTATTTTGAATGGTATTATTTTTGAGTTTCATTTTGTAATTATTCATTGTGCAAGTATACAGAATAGCATATATTTTTAAAATATTAAACTTGTATCTTGCAACCTTGTTACTACATTCACCTATTATAGTTTTTTATCATAGATTCTTTAGGGCTTTCGATATGTGTAACCATGTCATCTGTGAAAAAATAAGTTTTTGCTTTTTCCTTTCCAATCTATATGCCTTTTATCTTCTTCTTCTTCCCTTATTGAGCTGGCAAGGATCTCCATTACAACACTGAATGGAAGTAATGAGATCACACATCCTAGCCTTGTCCCCAGTTTTGGGGAAAACATTCCACCTGGCATTAAAAATAATACTAGCTGTAGATTTTTTATGTAGATGCCTTTAAGGAAATTCCCTCTACTCCTAGTTTGCTGAGAAATTTTAAAAATATATGTGCATGGCTGTTGAATTTCTACAGTATTTTTCCTGCATCTATCAGGATGGTTGTAGATAGTTTTTCTCCTTAATTTCATTGATACAGTATATTGCATTCATTACTTTCTAAGGATAAGCCATCATGAATTCCTGAGATAAGTCCCATTTGGTCGTGATATATTATCTTTTTTTACATTGTTGAATTCTATTTTGTAATATTTTGTTGATGTCTATTATATATATATGTTAATGAAGAAAATCAGTATATACTATCTTTGATTTTAGTATCAGAGTAATACTTCTCTCTTGCTCTGTTTTCTTTAATAGTTTGTGTAAAATTAATATTATTTCTTCCTTAAACATATGCTAGAATCTACCATTGAAGACACCGAGGCCTGGTGATTTCTTTGGGGAAAGCTTTTAAATTTCAAATTTAATATCTTTAAAAGAAATCGAGGTATTCAGACTTTAAATTTCTTCCTATGCCAGTTTTTTTTTTTATCATTTATGCCTTTCAGAATATTTGTTTATTTCATCTAGGTTGTTCAGTTTATTGGTATAAAGTAATATATAATAGCATATAATATTCTTTTTCTAATTTCTGGGGGATCTGTAGTGATGTTATATCATTTCTCATATTGATAAGTTGAATATTTTCTCTTTTTTCCTTTATCAGTCTAGGTAGGATTTCCTACATCTTTTCCAAAAAACAGCTTTGATTTGTTGATTTTTTCAATTTTTAAAAGCAGTTAAAACAACAAATATCTGACATAGTCACTGTGGATCAGGAATCAGGGAGTAGCTTAGCTGGTGGTTTTGGCACAAGTTCTATTATGAAGTTGCAGTAAAGACCCTGGCTAGGGCTTCAGTCATCTGAAGGTGTGCCTTCAATTCCTCACCACCTGGGCTTCTTAACAACACTGAACTCCTCCACAGTGAGTGACAGAATTGAGAGTGAGGGGGACCTCTCTATTTGTTTTCTGTTTTCTATTTCATTGATTTCTGCTCTTTATTTTTCTTTTCTTCTTTTTACTTAGGGCTTAATTTAGCTTTCTGAGTAAGAAACTTAAATTACTGACTTTAAAGCTTATTCTATCTCATGTAAGCATATTAAATTTGTATATTTTCCTTTAAGCGCTGTTGTGGCCACATTCTGTACATTTTGATATGCTGTGTGTTTGCTATCCTTCAGTTAAAAATATTTTCAAATCTCCCTTGTGATTTCTTCTTTGATCCATGGCTTATATGGTTGTGTTTTACAAAATTTCAAACTTGTGGGGATCCTCAAGTTATATTTTGGTTATTTATTTATTTATAGTTCATTTCCATTGTGATCAGAGAGTATGTTTGATATGATTTCAGTTCTTTAAAATGTATTGTACATAGGTCAATTTTCCCTGAATTAATCTATATATTTAATGTAATTCCAATCAAAATCCCAGGGACGCTTTTTAAAAGAAATTAACAACTATTTTTAAAATGCAGTGATATGGTGCTAAGGACCTAGAATAGTCAAAGAAATTTTGAAAAGGAATCACAAACTTGGAAAAAAAAATTTTTTTTTCGCTTTTTTTATGGCCACACCCGCAGCATATGGAGGTTCCCAGGCTAGGGGTCCAATCAGAGCTACAGCTGCTGGCCTACACCACAGCACAGCAATGGCAGATCCGAGCCATGTCTGTGACCTACACCACAGCTCACAGCAGCGCTGAACCCTTAACACACTGAGTGAGGCCAGGGATTGAACCCACAACCTCTTGTTTCCTAGTCAGATTCATTTCCACTGTTCCATGATGGGAACTATGGAAAATTAAAATTATCTGAATTGAAGACTGTCAATAAAGCTATGAAAATGGAAACAGTGTTGTATTTACATAAGAATAGGCATATAAATAAATGGAACAAAACAGTTAAGAAACAGAACCAGACATAGTAAATTGATTTTCAACAGAGGTGCCAATGTAATTCAATAAGTATAGTGTTTCCAACATAGTTCTAGAAAAATGAGATACCATATTTTAAAAATAAACCTTAACCCTTACCTCACACCATGCACAAAAATTAACTCAAAATTGATCATAGAAATAGAAGGTAAAACTATAAAACATCTAGAAAAATGCTTGAGAGAAAATCTTTGTGACCATGAGATAAAAATATTTTTAGTCTAGAGCAAATTAAAAGCACAAAACATAAAATTATAAATTAAACAGAAATTTAAATAGACACTTCACAAAAGAGTGTATGCAAATACATGAAACGATGCTCAAGATCTTTGATCAACAAGAAAATGCATATTGAAATATCTACACACCATTGAATTATCTAAAAATAAGGATCAGGAGTTCCCTTCGTGGCTCAGTGGTTAACGAATCCGACTAAGAACCATGAGGTTGCGGGTTCGATCCCTGGCCTTGCTCAGTGGGTTAAGGATCCAGCATTGCCGTGAGCTGTGGTATAGGTTGCAGACACGGCTCGGATCCCGCGTTGCTGTGGCTGTAGTGAAGGCCGGCGGCTACAGATCCTGTTAGACTCCTAGCCTGGGAACCTCCATATGCCGCGGGTGCGGCTCTACATAAGACAAAAAAAAAAAAAAAAATTGTACTTGGGTAGTTATAGCAACTTTATTCGTAATAGTCAGAAATTATAAATAACCCAAATGTCTACAAACTGGAAAATGGATAAACAAATTGTAGTATATACATACAATAGAATTCTATTCAACAATGTGTATGTTGACACATACAACAAAATGGATGAATCTCAAAAATATGCCAGCAAAAGAGTATATACCTAAGATTCCTTAGAAATCTAGAACGGGCAAACCTAATCAATAGCAACATAAAGCTGATCATTGATTTTCAGGGGCCAGGAATGACAAGAATTTAGAACAAAGGAACAAAGAATTCAGGGGTTAATAGAAATATTCTGTGTCTTGACTAGAGTGGTTGTCATGGTTGCCTATATTTATCAAACATTATTGACCCTTTAAATGCATTCATTTTATTGAATATAAATTATACTTCAATGAAACTTATTTGGTATACAGAAAAAATAAATCAGATTTTACAGAATGGCCAAAGTATATTCTGTTATTCACACTGGTATGCAAGATTTTGAGATCATAGAGCTTCCTGAAAGGCCAATTTCCAGTTGGACTCTTGTTGGGATGTTTTTGTCTTGAGCAGGTCTGTATACCTATGACAAATTGTATTTTCCAAACACAGCAGAATCTCACAAGCTAGACCACAATATGACCTTGGTATTCTTCCCATCAAATAGTAGGATCTGTGTTCCCTCTCCTTATTTCTAGGTACACTTAGATATGCTTAGAATCAACAGAAATGCAGCAGACATGACACTGCATGCCTTCCAAAGCTAAGTTAGAAAGGGTAACATAACTTCCACCTGACTCATTGGTGCACTAGCATTAGAACCCTGAGCTACCAGGTAATGTGGTAACCAACCCCCTGAGGCCACCATGCTATGATGAAACCCAGTTATCCCAAGTGGAGAGACTATATGGAGAAGATCTGAGACCTGGGAAGAGAAAGATACCCAGCCACCCTCGCTCCTGTAGACAGCTGCTGTTCCAGCTCCAGCCACTGCTTAACTACCACTCCTGGAAAGACTCCATGCCAGAACCACCCATCATAACCCTTCCCAAATTTCTGACCTGCAGAAACTGTGGCGTGATTTGATACACAGCCTAAGTAACTGGTACAACACCCCCAGCAATACTACCCTTAGCACAGTGCTCAAAATCAATGGAAAGAGGAAATATGGTATCTTCACTGCTTTTAGTAAATCTAGAACTATTCCCTTCCCTCAGACTCACTGCTCCAATGTAGAAATCAGCACACCTTTTACTTCAGAGACTGGCAAAACACACGCAGTAAGTGACACCATGTTACCCGCGAAGAGTGGCATTGAATTAATCACCAGTGAGACAGCCTGGCTCTTTTATAGGAGTGGTGACAGAAAAACTGCTAAAACCACAAGCACAACACATTCCTCTTTTCTGCACCCTGGACTCCCTCGGAGTCTATCGGAAAAAGAATTTTACCAAAAGTAAATGGGCAAGCAGGACTGCCCCCAAGCTGAAGGGCCCTTCAGAAAAACGGGCTTATTGTTTCTTTCTCTGTGAAGGTTCATGATATACATTATTACGTAAGACCTGGCACTAGGCCAGAAACTGGCCCAAACAGACTTTGAAAAATAATTCCACCTCAAAACACATCAATCTTGCTGCATCAGCCTGTTGACAGACAAGCTGAACTTTAGAGAAGCCTACCCACTGGTAAGCGTAAGTCCCACCATGGCAGATAATGGGCAAACTGCCTTTATCCTGATCAAAATCCATCCATCAATGTCTGCTTGGCAGCCACCATAAAATAAGTTGAAGCAAACCAAAAATGTAGCCACAAAGAAGCATACACACACACACACACACACACACACACACACACACACACACACCTTTCTTACTCACTAGTAAAGGAAAGGGTACAAAAGAAATTTAAATATCAGCATGTGTTTATTTTCAAGTGAGTATTTATTTTCCAGTTTCCATAGGAAATAAGTAAGCTAATATTATCTTCCAAAAGTAAATACCTTCATGCAAAACTCCCCAAACTGATTCCAGGTCAAGATTCCTGCTGCAACCTCCTTTTGCCCTCATGCCAAATTCTCACACTGTGGTCTAAAGCACAGAGGATTGTTAGCAGAAAGGCATGACCTTGCTTCTTGCCCCACATCTTCTGAAAGTTGAATCATAGAATATTTTGTATGTCTCTTGCCAGATCCTACTGCCTGAGAAAAGAGATGAAATCTAATGGGAAACCAAAAATACGAGCACCTGTGGAGGTTTGACCCTGACAGCTGTGCTTGGCCATGGCCATCCTGTGAGCCGATTAGCATCCTTGTTGGATCTTTTCTGTAATTATGTAAATCAGGAGGGCAGAAGTTTGGTTTGGGTTGTATTCTTGCGGAGCCCTGTGAGTTTTGTGTTGCTGTGCTTTTAATAGTACTTGCCCACACACTGTGTTTTGGATTTAGTTTGTTTGCCTCAGTAAAGGAGGTTACTAAAATGCTTCTAATTAACCACTCTCTAATTCTTCAACACCAACAACCTTTAACATCATCTGCCTGATTTTAGAGGAACCAGATATTTTAAATACCCATGTAATGACCACTATGTATTTTTTTAAAATCACCAAAGGATACATTTTCTAGGCAGCATCCTTCTTTGGAAACGCAGTAAGCTCTTGACATTTTGAGGGGACAGGTCCAGAGACCTTCCCCAACCCCAAAATTTCAGACATAGGAATGTTTATTCAGGCCTCTGGCTCTGGGTCAAGAGTCCTGAATTTCCTCTGTATGTCATCACTCTAACCACATTTTGACCTGGATAAATACATATAAATGGAGAAAACATAACTAACTACAGGCTGAAACTCAGATAAAGACTAAATTATTGAAGATAAGTATGAAAGGAGAGCTGAAAGGAATCCAAGCTCTCTGCTCTTAATAGGAATTAAGCTGTTATGTATTAAAGATCAGTTGTTGAAATCATTAGGCTAACTACAGAAAAGTCGTTAAGACTTTTTATCATTACAAAGTGCATATTCTATTGTTGCTTAATGTATTCGTTGTATGAATTCTATCCTTACTCTAAATCTTAAAGTCTTTGTGTGTCATTAGAATATAAATGTCAAAACACTGTGTGTATCATCCAAAATACACACTTTCAAAGATTTCAAACAAGTCAAAATAAGTATTCAGGAAAGTATTCAAAAGAGCCAACCTGTTGATGATATAGAAAATTTGTACTCCAAAAAGGCAAAACAATTAAGGAAATCATTGTTCATCCAATCAGTGAACTATAAGGTAAACATTAAAATTATTAGTGTGTAAGGAGTTCCCGTTATGGCGCAGCAGTTAACGAATCTGACTAGGAACCATGAGGTTGCGGGTTTGATCCCTGGCCTTGCTCAGTGGCTGCCGTTCCGGCGTTGCCGTGAGCTGTGGTGTAGGCGTTGCCGTGAGCTGTGGTGTAGTTCGCAGACACAGCTTGGATCCCGCGTTGCTGTGGCTGTGGCATAGGCCGTTGGCTACAGCTCCAATTTGATTGCTAGCCTGGGAACCTCCATATGCCGCAGGTACAGCCCTAAAAGACAAAAATAAAGTAAAATAAAATAAAATTATTAATGTGTGAGCATTACATTGTAGATCCTACAAGCCCACAGAGCCCTAGGTTCTTTAGGGAAAATTATTCCATTCACTTGGCTTAAGCCCCCATTCAGGAATAATCATCCTGGACAGCTAACCACTCCTTACTTGCAGGCACTGATTCTCTTTTTCATTTATTCAGCAAGTTCCAGCATATTGATACTGGTATGCTAATCATATGCTTGAGTTTAGCCAAAAAAAAGAAAATATTATTGATAATAACAGCCACCATCTTCAATGATTTACTGAAATGATTTCAACCCTTGGCTTTGCCACTGGGTGTGTGACTTTGGGAAAGACAATTAATCTATTCTTTCATTTCCTTATTTGTATATAGAGATGATAGCACTTCTCTTTGAGAGTTGGGAAGATAAAGTAAGATAATATTTGTAAAGTACCTGACATGTGGGTAAGGCTTTCTTGACAGGTGTTATGGTTTTTCTTCTTACTTCAGCATAAAGCCATTGTATCTACTTACCATTCAACTATTCACAAACATACGAAATCAAATGTGATTTACATAAATAAGAAACATGCTATTTATCTTCCTTAGATATTTAGAAATTAAGTGATCTCCTTTTCCAAGGTGCAGTTTCAACTAAGACCTCTATGCTCCACACCTCCTCTAATCTGAGCCCTACAGTTGTGACTAGATATATCATGTCATCATGAAAGAAGAAAAGACTGTTCATCAAAAGTCAGTTACATTCTAGGCACTATTTGAAGCATATATATATACTTTATCACATTGCTATTCTCATTTTAAAGACGAAGAAACAGAGGCTTAAAATGGTTGAGTAACTTGTCCTAGATCCCGGTGAAGTCAATAATAGAATCAGGATTCCTGTTTGGATCTGTTTCAGCTCCAGAGACTATACACTTTCCCTTATGTTCACCTGCCAAATTTTACTTTCTTACCACAATGTCACAAACTATTGTTACAAGAAAATGAGACCACTGTTTACTCTCTGTCATGGCTAGGTTGTAAGTCAAGCCTAAGGATATAAAACTTATGACCTCTACATCTTAAGTAAAAGCCTACTTGAATTAAAAACAGTGGAAAATGCCTTAGTAATAGTATTTGAAAAATCTTCAGAATGTGAGCTTTCAACTGGCTTTGTTCAGTGGAATGTCCCTACACAGAGTTGGATGGACACCTGTGGGTGTCAGAGCGGTCAGTTGCACCAGAGTGGAATACATGACTCTAAAACTATGTGTTCTCTCTTCCTGGTCACCAAGCCGTAAGTTCAAATCTGCCGTAATTATCCTTTTCTACAGTCTGTAAACCATCATCCCAACAGTATTATAGATTGTGGCTAGGCTTAATTTTAAATGGAAAAACAAATTCATTTCATTTTGTCAGTATATGAGTCATGTAGGCAAAGAAAACTGTGGTTGGCAGTACCTTTTCTAGTTCTACAGTTCTCTGACAATGCACACTTCCCCAAGGAGCTACTCCCAAGGTTGAGTCCCAGAGCAGACGGCCCTCTCCCTGTGCTATCATCTCCAGTCCCTGCCACAAGCCAAGGGCTAGCCTTTAACCCAGGACTGGTGCAGCATCTGATGCATATTGGACCTTCAGTAAATATTTGTTTCATCAATAAATGAATGCAATTGTATCTGCACAAGCCAGCAAAGGAATGTAAATGTCAGTCCTTCCTGATTCCTCCTGCTAAGATTGGCCTTTCTATCTGCACCTTCTGGCTACCAACTGAAACTTCCCAACTTACAGGCCAAAGGCAATCTCAGGTTTTCATCTATAAGGTCATGATCCCTATCTACCCCTCAGGTCTTGAGGGGATCAAAATGAAAGAGACTGTCAGAAGCTTGGGAATCACAGTGTATGCCCTGCACCCTCCAAAATGGAGCAGAAGGAAATGTGTCCGATTTTAATCCTCGGCCACATGTTAAGATCATTTGAGAAGCTTTCAAAACCAGATATCCTAAGTCCTACCCCAGTGAAACCAGAAGCTCTGAGGATGAGCCATGAGCAGTAACATTATCTAGATGCCTCCTCCTTGTAATTTGAAGGTGCGGCCAAAATTGAAGATCACAAGTCTGGAGGCGGCCAAGAAAGAGGAACGTCAACCCCACACAAGTAGGAAGAAGCATTGGAGTTCCCGTCTTGGCGCAGTGGTTAACGAATCTGACTAGAGAACCATGAGGTTGCGGGTTTGATTCCTGGCCTTGCTCAGTGAGTTAATGATCTGGCGTTTCCATGAGCTGTGGTGTAGGTCACAGACACAGCTCAGATCTGGCATTGCTGTGGCTGTGGCATAGGCCAGCAGCTGTAGCTTTGATTCAACCCCTAGCCTGGGAACCTCCATATGCCACAGGTGTGGCCCCAAAAAGCAAAAAAAAAAAAAAAAGTAGGAAGAAGCATCTTGCTCTTTTAGAAGGGAAGGGTAAGAGGATGGGAAATGCAACATGAAGCAGCAGCTATTGATGTTCTCAAAATGCCATTTCCCAGGCCTGCAGTCCTCTCTGTTGCCTTTGACCTACGTGCACTATGTCCTCCTGCTCCTCCAAATGGTCCTGGAGCTGGCTAAGGTCTTTGAGAACCTTCTCAGGCATCCTCCTCTTTCAGAACAGAACTATCCTCCAGTTCCTTCTCTCTACCCACTGTTGCAGCTACAGTCCCCGCAAGCCCTATTCTGTTTTCACCCCCACACCCACCCCTTCCTTAAAACTAGAGTTTCCTAATGACAGGCTCCAAATGAGCATGAATGGAGTGTGCATAAGCCTAGGGAACTGGAGAGAGGACCACATCTCAGTAAGTTCTAAAGGCAAGCTGGAGGAAAGAGCGTAAACAGAGACCCAAAGTGTCGGAGTTCCCTATCCTCCATGTTATAAGAATGAGTCACTGATTCATCACGTTGGGAAAAAAATCTCTCATGTAGTGTGGAAAATGTACACATACACATACACCCATGATTTGGAGGCTTAAACCCTAAAGTCACAGGCCAGCTGATTTTCGACTGTCTCCCAAAATTCATGTGACTAAGGAAGTAATTAAGGTTAATCGAGGTCATAAGAGTAGGGCCCTGACCCAACAGGATTAGTGTCCTTATTAGAAGAGACAGAGAAAGAAGTTTGCAAGCCAGGAAGAGGGTTCTCATCAGGAACCAACTCTGCCTTAATCTGGGATTCTAACCACCAGAACTGTGAGGAAATAAATGTCTGTTGTTTAAACCAGCCAAAAGTATTTTGTTACTAATACACAAACTTTAGACAAATCACAACATCTCCAAGCCTCCATTTCCTCATCAATAAAAGAGAGATAAAACCTACTTCTTCATAAACATCAGAGGTAATACATGTTTTTGAGGGCTCTGTAAACAGTAGAGTTTTAAATAAGCATTAATCATTCATTAATCTCCACCTCTGTGCCACATACTGTAATCCTTGTGGTAGCCGAGCATTTACCACATTGCATGAGACTGAGTTGTTTTTTCCTGTCTCCCCTGTCAGACAATAAAATCCTTTCAGCCAGGAACCAATTCTCATTCATCTTTGTATCACCAGTGCCAAGACACTCAGTCACTGCTTGAGAAATGACTATGAAATATTCCCCAGGTGGCCTCAGTTACCCTTTCTGTGTGCCCCAGAACTCCTCCACACATACTTCCATCACTTAGCATCCGTTATTGAAGTTACTAATTTTTGTCTTTTTCTTCTCCACTGGAGTGTGAACTTCCAGATGGTAGAGACCACATATTATTATTACTGTAACCATAATTACTAGTACAATGCCTGGTACCTAGTAGGACCTCAGTAAAAGTTGATGGGAAGAAGGGAAATAATGCATTTCCTATGGAACGTGCATCTTTGAATTTCAGTGCTCACAACTGCCCTGTATTCAATCCACCATCTGCAACAGAACCAGCTAAATGCCCATCATCCCACTCAGTCTTTTTTCAAATGTCCGGGCTCATAGTTCTTTCATCCTTTATATGCAGCAAAGGATCTGAATACACTGTTTTATTTTACAAATCAATATCATCCCCCAGGGAACCAAAACCAGTCATTTACACCATCAGCAGTTGCTATGCAACCACTCTCCAAAGTTCAGGTTGAAAGATCCAGGGCTAAGGTAGTGATTTTTCCCACCTGGAATGGACTGTAATGTCTAAAGAAAAAATGCTATTACGCAGATTCACTGAATCTTGTTACAAAAGGTTATTATCTACATCAGAAAAGTATAATGTCTAGGTTTCCTAAGCTATGCATATATAGCCTTTTTATAAAGAAATGTGTATATTTAGCTACTGAATCCCAAACACATACTATATATAAATGTATATAATGTATAAATATTTCTGTATTTATAAATATTTATGTATGTATATTAGAGAATAAATACCATTTTTTTATGCCAGAGTAGTTTCAGGAGGGTCAAATCATCCTCTTTCTTTTTGTAGAAGTAAACATTTTAAATGAATTTCTATTTTCTCATGGCAAAAAAAAAATTAATAAAATAGACAAATATTTAAAGAGAAAATAAAAAGCCATATCAAACAGCCTAGATAAAGCCACTGTTAATATCTGCTATGTAACATTGTATATATTTACACATAAGAACATTAAAAACATTATACAGGGAATTCCCTTCATGGCTCAGAAGTTAACGAACCTGACTAGGATCCATGAGGATGTGGGTTTGATCCCTGGCCTCTCTTGGGGGCTTAAGGATCCGACGTTACCTTGAGCTGTGGTGTAGGCTGCGGACACAGCTTGGATTCCCCATCGCTGTGGCTGTGACATAGACTGGCAGCTGTAGCTCCAATTCAACCCCTAGCCTGGGAACTTCCATATGCTGCAGGTGCAGCTCTAACAAAAAAAGCAAAAAAAAAAATTTATATATATTCATATATTTTATTATTATATATAATGTTCTTATGTAT
Source organism: Catagonus wagneri (assembly GCA_004024745.2). Lineage (NCBI taxonomy): Eukaryota > Metazoa > Chordata > Mammalia > Artiodactyla > Tayassuidae > Catagonus > Catagonus wagneri. The sequence goes on along the minus strand of PVHT021183518.1, from coordinate 21,595,697 downwards.
GTATAAATATCTGGAACATACATATTATATATTTAGTTCAAATACATATTTTCTTACTAAACCAGAAACATATTCTGTGCATAGTTTGGATACTTCTTTTCTTTAAAACTTCACACTGTCCCGTGGATGTCTCTCCAAGTTAACATATAGTAATAGCATTATTTTTAAGGCTGCATAATATGTCATAGTTTAAATATTTTAAAAATCTATTTAATTATTTTCCTGTTGTGTCTGTTTATCACTATTACAAATAATGTTGTGAAAAAATCTTCGTACACACATCTTTGAAACTCATCTGATTGTTTCAGTAAGATCAATTCATGAATTGGATCAGAGACTATGCACTTATTTTAAGGTTTTTAGACTATTTACAAGTAAATTACCTAATCCTAGGCATTTATCCCCAAAACCAGGATTTTAGGTCATTACAAATTCAGACAAATCATTGAAGAATTTTAAATATTTTAAAATAATAATTCAGAAAAAATAAAATAATTAATAATAATTCAGGATTTTCAAGGATGTAGTATGATAAAGGTAATTTTGTCTCTTGTCTCATTTGACTATATAACAATCCACTTTATGTCCTGGCTGCCCTTTGCCAAACAAACCAAGCTGTCTTGTTCACTAAGTTGGTACTTCTGCCTTCACTCCCTGTAGTTTCTCTTCTTGATTATACTTGTTGTTGTTACCAGCTGCATTTTAGGATTGGATGTGATGGCTTTATCAAGGCTCGCAGCTGGGCCTGAGGAATAGCTCCAGAAACCCCATGTAAGGTCTGGAACAGGTTCGTGATTCATGTGCATAAAAAATATGGATATCCTAAGAACATTTTACTGTAGAGTATATTGATTGTCACCTTCCAAAAGACATGTTGACTTCTGTTCAAACTTCTTTCCTCTTTGTTGAAAATAGTTTAAAGATTAGATTCCCCACTTTCAACCTTGTCTTGTTTTTCAACACACGTCCATCTGCCAAGATAATCTTCCTAAATATGCAACTCTGATCATTTTGGATCCTGTTCAAAAATATTAGGGCTTCCTACACTAATAAAATACAAGCTTCTTAAGAATGAATGACATAGTCCCTCCATCTCACCCCATACCAATCTTACTCCTATATCAGGGTATTTGCCCTGTGAACAAAACCTATTTCCATCCCAAACATTTACCCATACTGTTCCTATTGCCCTGTACTTTTCACTTACAAGAACACTTTTACCTTGGACAAAAATCTATCCATTCTTCAAAGTTTCTTTCTTATGTCATCTCCTTTTAAGAAATCATCCCCATTTCCTCTAGTAAAAATTAGAATTTCTCCAAGAAACCAGATGAAGAAATATCCATTCAGGACCAGGTAGCAAAGATCCAGAGCCACACTTGCTAATAACATCTAAAAGTTCACTATCTTGGAAATAATACGCAGTACTCCACTGCATTCAAGTCATTCTTAAACAGCAGAAAGAAAAAATAGCAAATGAAATGAAATTCCAGAGAAAGATTACTAAGACTACAGGATTAATTCTCACCCCCTTCTTTCTGTGTCTTAATAACACTCAACAGTGCCTGGCTTAAAGATAGGGGCAAAGCTCTAATAACTCCCAGGTGGTATCAGAGCCCTCACTGCCATGAAGTTCCCAGATCCCCTCCTTGTTCCGTTTCCCCCACTCAATCCTGAGAAACTGAATATCCAAACAGATGGTGGCCAGACTCTATATAAAAGCAGAACTATGACCCATTACCTGCAGCAACCAACACAAAAATCCAACCTACAGTCTTAAGGAACCAGTCCAGAAGCCAAAAAATAACCCTTGTAGCCGTCAATCCAGAAATGGCCAAGACTTGATTAATAACTGATTTTTGCTCCCAGTTCCAACATATGACCAACCAGAGAAAGTGAAATATGGCCCCCTAACTAATCACATAGGATGTTCCACTTCTAATTAGCCCACCTAAACATCCCTGTACCAACAGCTTCCAATCAGAGCTTAGACTAAAGCATTCCTTTTTTTTTTTCCCCACTATAAAGCTTTTCCGCTCCTCACTTGCTTCTTTGAGTCTGCCAAAGCAAAGGATGGAGATTGACTCCCTTGTGATAGACAGCAAGCTCTGAATAAATAGTCTTTGCCTGTTCTCATTCAGATAGCCTTCACTTATTTCCACAATCTCAACTCTAGCCCTGGTGCAGAGAAGTGACTCAAAAAAGTTTTCTAATAAATACCTTTCATTATCTTGATTCAACCTGCAGGAGCAGATTATTCCAACCAAAGCTTAGTCCTTTTTCATTTGAGATTTCAAGGCCCAGAGGCTAGTGTGGCAACTGAGAGGGGCTCTAGACTAGAAAAGCCTAGACCCTGATGGAAACTCAGGATACTCTCCTAGCTCTGCCACTAACTTGCTTTGTGATTTCAGCCTTGTCTTTTTGTTTTAATTCCTCCTCTATAAAATGGGGACAAATCCTATGCCCATTCACCAACTTGGTGTAAGAACAAGTCAAAAGACAACATAGGACCATACTTTGAAATGGTTACTAATTATGAAATGTAAGATGTTATCATAGACACTTGCAGCCCTTCTTTCAACACCCCCTGATGTCTCAGACATGGGAGAGATCAAATAGGGATAAAGAAGAAAAAAAAAATTGGCTCAAGGCACATTAGCTGGACAGAGTGAGGAAGCAAGAGCTGGCCAGCGGCTGGAGCTGGTTCCCAGTCATGTTATTCTATGCTTTTAAACTCCCACACACACCCCATCCTCAGCCAAAATACATAAAGCTCTTTGAGTTACTTACACTCCTTCTCTTACAGGAGCAATTGACTACAGTTGGATGTTATTTTCCTTTGTTTGTTTTAATTTATGGATGACCAAGAATGCTACCCCACCGCCTTTTTTTAAACACCCCCCCTCCTCTATCAGAGGATCTCTTCTGGGGTCTTAGTTTTCTGGTAAAAATTTTTGATAAGAATGGTTGTGGTTAAGGCAGCTCTAAGCACAACCCCAGGTTCTAGGGCTCATTAAGGACTTCCCCGACTCAGCCTAAGGCAGGAAATTGCTGGCTCCAGGAAGAGTAGATTGGGTGAGAGGGTGACTGGAGAGCCCTTGAGCTGGCTTAGGGAAGGAAGGCTGCCTGGGTCTCATTCCAGGATGACAGCCTCCATGAGGGAAGATAGTTTGAGGAATATGAGAGCGAAGAAACTGAGACCTGTAAACACTTTTCATCTCTCAGCCAGCACTGTTATTTTGCAAACAAGACAAGGAAAAAAACAATGTTACTCAAAGATTGCTCAGTAAAGCATCTGGCATGGAGTTTCTCACTTAAAATCCCCAACAATGACTCTGTCACGCCCATGTAAAAGGTTGTTTTTGACTGAAATACCTACCCCCAGAAAGGCAAATTACAACATCTCAATCATAAATAAAACTACTTTGTTTTTTCCCATTTGATATAAGGAAAGAACTGTACTTCCAAGACTGGCACTTCCCAAGGTTGGTAGTATGTATACACCCAAAATCAAAAGAGAGAATGTATGAGTTTAGAAAAGTTGATTACTTCCCTCTCTTGGAGCGTCACAGTCTGTATTAGTTTGTTAAATGCTTTAAGAAGTCGTGCTTTAAAGAAATGGGTTTATCTAAAATATAGTTTGCTTGATCTAAAATCCTTTTTTGTTAGGGGTGACACCTATTAATATTCTGCAGAAAACATTGCCTTCAAAAAAGAAAAGCCTGCATTTAAATTCTGTTTGGTTTGAAGAAAAAGACAAATTTGCCTCCAAAGTAAGTCTTCTTGATGTATGATTCCTTGCTAGAGTAATGCTGACATTCACATGAACCCCAGCCGCTGGATCAGGAACAAGTGGTGGTTACCCTCAACTCTTCTCCCTGCCCCGACTCCCACCTTCCACCACCTCTCAGCTGTCTTCTGCCACATCTCCCTAGCGAAGGCAAACTGATCTTTCCGTAGAGTACACGTGGCAGACAGTAAAACAATTAAAATGGATACCAGCCAAAGAAATCTGTGAAGCAGATGATAACGTCAAATATACATTCAGAGCATTTTTATGTGGTTCTTAAATGGAAAGAAAGATTTCTTTAAACCCTTCTGTTCATAATGTTTAACAAATGGGCTTCTTGGAATAAGCAAATTTAGAGATGGAAGGGAAAGATCTGTATATGGAACTTGAGTTTTAGTTAAAGAGAGCATCTCCAAGAAAAAGTGCCAGGAGATTTGCAAGACCCAACTCGGGAACAATCTTAAGCTTGATGCAAAATTGTTCACGATGTATTGTTAAATAAAAAGGCAAATTACAAAACTGCATATACAGAGCGATTATTTTTTGTAAATGCAGCTGACTCAGTGTTTGTTGAAAGAATAAGCACACATAAAAAGGAGACAATAAAAAAGGAGTTCCCGTCTTGGTACAGCAGAAACTAATCCAACTAGGAACCATGAGATTGCAGGGTCAATTCCTGGCCTCGCTCAGTGGGTTAAGGATCTGGCATTTCCGTGAGCTGTGGTGTAGGTCATAGACTTGGCTCAGATCTGGTGTTGCTGTGACTGTGGTGTAGGCCAGCAATTGTAGCTCCAATTGGACCCCTAGCCTGGGAACCTCCATATGCCACAAGTACGGCCCTAAAAAGCAAAAAAAAAAAAAAAGGAGAGAGAGTCAAGTTTATAGCAAATTGACAGTAGTTAGCACCAAGTGGAAAATTTTTCTTGCATTCCTTTCTCTTTTTTTTGCTTATTTATTCTAATTTTTCTCAAGTAAAAATATTCTTACCAGTAAAATAATATTTTAGGACTGCTGTAATCAATGTTTCATGTTATCTGTGGAAAAATATCTAAGGATGAAGGGAGCAGTTTCCTTTATGGGCATACACCTACTTCGTAGCTGGAAGTCCTGTCTTTTTTTGGAATTACTTTTCCTGGTTAGTCCAGAGTATTTCCAAGACTGTTACCCAAATATCTGCCAGTTATTGGGTCCTTGGATTGATTTCCCTAGGATCCAAAAAGAAAGGGGTGGGGTATCCCGTGTATGATCATGATCTCAGCCTACCCACTTCTGTCCTGCCCTGTCAGCCACTGTAGCTCCATCACCCACTGGCTACTACCCACTAGAGGCCAGTTGATTGCCTTTAAACCACCAAGCTCGGCTGTTCTCCCTCTCTGGACATTTGGGAAACATCTGCTTCTCATAAGAACTCCTGCAGAATGGATTTCCACACAGAACTGTTGTGTCCCTCTGGTTCTCTCCTCTGTATCACAACCCCATAAGGTGAGCAGCAGACACTACAGGGTTGGAAAAGGAACCTGGTGGTGATGCAGATGTATTTGGGGAGGAGAGGCAATGTCTGGACTGATAAACATACCGCCTATGAACAGTAGTGAGGCCCAAACTGCCAAAATTCTTCCTCACACAGAGTGATTTGTTTAAAAAATAAGAGTTTTGTCTCTCTCTTCACTGTGGCTTCCTGTAGACCCCTTACATACCGTGGGAAATTCAGTCTCCAAAAATGTATCGGGTTCATGTGTTTTTTACCAACAAGACTCTTGGGCTCCAAGCAAAAAATAAATATATATGTGGTTAAATCTCATTCCCTGAGTAGTCTATAATAGTTGAGATGTTAAGAAGTGCCCCACAAGTTTTGAAGACTGTTAGAAGGTCAATCAGCCCCAAACACAAAGATATTCATGAAGAGTAGTATTGCTAATTCCACAGGCCAGACTTACCTCTGATATGGCCATAGGCCTGACACTTACGTGATCATGCAAAGTAAAAGATTTTTACTCAAAATTCCCACTTAGGACTGGGGACAGCTTGAATCTCCTCTAACCTCCCCATGTTACAGATGAGGAAATATGCTCATGGTCACTCTAGCCAGATAGTGGTAAAACAGAGGATTCTAAGCCTCCCAACTTCTAATCCAGTGCAACAGAATACTAAACCCCTAATATTGAAAAATAACATAGTAAAATATACATAATTAGAAACAGTTAATCAACTTTGATATAAGCACTAGACTAGCTCGTACTTTTATTTTTTTTTTGACAAATAGTGTTCTTTTTAGTCCTTAATATTACCCTTCTTTTACAGAAATAAATTGAGGCTCGAAGTAACTCTCCCAGAATCATATAGTTTGGACATAATGGAGCCAGAATTCCATTTCAAGCCAATCTGACCCAAAAGCCCATGTTTTTTCTACTACATTAAACTGATCTCATGAAAACCAGGGAAGGCAGTGTAGATGAAAGCTCCTATATTTAAACAGAAAGCGGTGATTTATCAAATGGATTTGCAAAGAAAATAAACTTCTGTAAGTGTGTTGAGTGACCCCGAATCCTCATATTAAAAACCAGTTCCAAATAAATCAATGACCTGTCTCAAGGGTCTTCTCGAAACTATTGTGATCTGTTCGTCGATTACATGGAAGAGAGAGCTACTATGGGAATAATAATATTACTAGTCAGAGTTCCCACTGTGGTGCAGTGGAAAAGAATCCGACTAGGAACCATGAGGTTTTGGGGTTAGATCCCTGGCCTCACTCAGTGAGTTAAGGATTTGGCCTTGCCTTGAGCTGTGGTGTAGGTCACAGACTTGGCCCAAATCCTGCATTGCTGTGGCTGTGGTGTAGGCCGGCAGCTGCAGCTCGACTCCTAGCCTGGTAACCTCCATGTGCTGCAGGTGTGGCCCTAAAAAAAGTCAAAAAAAATATTATTAGTCTAATCAAGTAACTATGGGGGAAAACAGAGTGAAATGTTTATGAGTTGCAGGGGTACTGCAACCATCAGCTCATAAAGAAAAAGAAAAAATTTTAAATTAATAAGTAAGTAATCTTTAACTCCTAGACAACTTGAATGCAAGAAAGCACCAATTTCATTTTTATAAAATTTAGACCAAAGAAAGGTTAATCTATTTTTGCAAACTGTTCTGGTACACACATACTTTTCAAACTGCCAGATGTGGGCTTTTAAAAAAAAATGTAGAAAAGCTTAACACTTTCCAATACTAATTGGCTGGAAAACACATGAGTAGATTGTATGTGTATATAGTGGTTGTGTCACCCCATACATGAGTGTGTAAAGATTTTGTTCCTACTAAATGAGTTGGTTGAGATGAATATGATTTATTTGAATAGGTGAATGTCAGTGTTGCTCTTAATGAAAAAAAAAAGTACGAGAACAACAAAAGAGTAGACACACCTTCTCTTACTAAAAACAAGAGAATCTTATTCCATCTAGGGTTTCTCTCTAGTCCAGTCCATAAATGCAGTGAAATACACAGCTCGGAGAAAGAGAAACAGAGACACTATGTGGATGTTATCCGTGTTCTTGCTACCACATCTTTTCCTTTTATATTTTCTAATAGTGTTTTCTAAGTAAATTAATAATAGACTTAAAATATAGAAAGTTCAAAGACTACAGATATAAAAACCAACATCAGGAGTTCCTGTTGTGGCTCAGCAGATTAAGAACCTGACTGGTATCTGTGAGGTTTCAGGTTCGATTCCTGGACTCACTGCTTGGTGGGTTAAAGGATCACACTGTGAGGTCGTAGGATAGGGTTCGGATCTAGCATTGCTGTGGCTGTGGCTGTAGCTAGCAGTCGATCCCTAGCCCAGGAATGTCCATCTGCCACAGGTGCGGCTGTAAAAAACAAATAAAATAAAAAACCAACATCATTCAGAGATAATCACAGTGAACATTTGTTTATAGTTTCTATTTTGAATATACTCCAGAATTCTGTTTTTAAATTTGTCTACTTTTGTACTCAACTAATATGTTCTTTTTTAAAATATTTAAATAATATTAAGATACATAGAAGAAAAAAGAAAAATTCCTGAGATGACTATTTCAGTCTTGAGTTGAGGTCATTCTATTACTTTTTCTTCTGTTGAGTTTTTAAATTTTTGACAGTCCTATTTTATATACTCATAAAGTCTCTCCTCTGATTTACTTTCTTATAGCTATCTATTCATTTTTTATGAATCCCATACACTTTTGGCGTTTTTTCCCCCCAAAGATAGAAAATGGATTTCTTTTAAGGATGGAATTCTTTTTGGTTCTCTAAATTTCCAGTCTAGAGTCCACTGATCGATTTGATCCTTCTTCTTGCTGTTGGTTTTCCCCATTTGGGTGGTATTCCTGGATTTCCCACTCACCTCTATAAAAGAAGCCTTGGGAAACTTTAATTCGGTAGCTTTGCAGTTGCAGATATCCCATCCCAGCCCCACTCCAAATTCCCTAAATTAGAAGGTTGACTTTGTGCTCTAGCAGACTCCCAGATCCTGAGGAGGAGCCCTCCCCAGGCAGCAAGCAGTTCATGCCCTTATATTCACGCAGATCTCAGTGTTTTAACCTGGAGTCTCTGCCCCTCTTCCCTACCCCTGACCTGTGGCTCAGTGTCAGAGGATTTATGGACACAGCGGGCTCCTATTCAGTAATAATGACCAGTCTTTTGCCACATAGTCCCTTACATATTTTTTGTTCTCTTAAAATTCCTCAGAATCTGCTCTTATCTCCCTGGCCATTTTCTCTGTGTTTTAGGCTGGAGTTTTCTCAACCCCTATCAGTTCAATCCTGTCACTTCCTATATGCCAGGAAATCCCTCAAAATTTCTGATTTGTTTTTGTTGCCCTTTCTTGTTTTCCTTGACAGTGATGGTTCTAGTCTTTAGTGAATATGTGTTTCTTTATTTGCAAAGGATTTAGGCAAGGGGCAGAGGTGGTCCACTGTGCCTAAACCACCACATAGATCAAATACATCATCTTTGACTTTTAACTCCCTATCAAAACAACCATCATCTTCCACATTAAAGCAGTTGTCTCAGAAAAGTGTTGGATACCAGTGCCAGGAAGTGCTGATTCAAATTGACTAGAAACGTAAAGGAAATGCATTGACCCTCCTAACCAAAAGTTTCAGAGGTCATGTGAAATTCAGGCAAGGCTTAATTTAGCAGTTCAACATTGATATCAAAGATTGCATTCTTCATTGTCTTCTTCATCCTAGGTTTCATTCTGTGGTTGGAAGATGGATGCCTAGGGCTTCCAGAGCTTCTTACTTTCTTTAATATCTAGCCGGAAAAGAGAGCTTGTCAGACAGACTTTTTGAAATTTCAAGAAAATTTCTTTCCCAAAAGCACATAGCATATGTATTTCTACAGCTCATTTGACCAAAATGGATCATATGAGTCAATCACTGTGATCAGGGGAAAGGAATGTGCTGATTTTAAATCAAAACAGTTCAAAGAGTTTCCAGATCTGAAAAAGGTTTGAAAAGATCTCAAGTTAGTTGAGGTCATCTGTCCCAGAAACTGGGGTGTGTCTGGGATGGGGGTCTGGGAAGATGGAGGTGGGCAAATTTTGAATAGAAGACAGAGTCTGTTACAAAAAAGGAATGATATCATATTAGGTATTTGTCTCTCTCTTTCTGACTTACTTCACTTAGTATGAGAGTCTCTAGTTCCATTCATGTTGCTGCAGATGGCATTATTTTGTTCTTTTTTCTGGCTGAGTAGTATTCTATTGTATATATATACCACATCTTCTTAATTCATTCATCTGTTGATGGACTTTTAGGTTGTTTCCATGTCTCTCATACTAAGTGAAGTAAGTCAGAAAGTGAAAGACAAATACCATATGATATCACTTATATCTGGAATCTAATACATGACACAAATGAACTTTTCCACAGAAAAGAAACTCATGAACTTGGAGAACAGACTTGTGGTTGCCAAGGAAGAAGGGGAGGGAGTGGGATGGACTTGGAGTCTAGGGTTAATAGATGCAAACTTTGCATTTGGAGTGGATAAGTGAAGTCCTGCTGTATAGCACTGGAAATGTATAGTTCACTGTGATGGATAATGTGAGAAAAAGAATATATATATATGACTGGGTCAGTTTGCTGTACAGTAGAAATTGACAGAACACTGTAAATCAACTATAATGGAAAAAATAAAAATCATAAAATTAAAAAAAAAAGGAGGATGATGATAAGCTCAAATAGCACGTGGTCACCACAGTCATGAAGTGACATGAATATCTCCTCCAAAAAAGTCATCCAAGAGTAAATACATTTGCATTACAGAGCTAAGATTCTGCTTCTCCCTGGGCAGTGGTTATATTCACCCATTATAGAAATTTTCACTTTCAAACCTTTTTCATATAATAATGGGTGTATTACCTCAGGGACTTCTAGGAGTTTTAAAAAAAAAGAAAACATGGTTTTTGTGTTTTACATGAACAATTTTAAGTTAAAACACTTGCAAAGGAATTTTCAAACTAAAAATTCTAAGAACACAGTTGTCTAGAAGACTCTAGCCTTCACTTAAGATACCAGTCAGAAGTTTGGGGGTCCCCAAAGCCAGTCTCATTTCAGACCACCTGGCTACAAGTTTGGGGCCCCACAGACTTCCTCAGGTTTAATAATCCACTAGAATGACTCAGAGAACTCAGAAAACACTGTTTTATTACAGCAAAAGATAGAAATTACAACCAGCCAAAGGAAGAGATGCATAGGGATAAGTCTGAAAGGGTTCAGAATATGAAGCTTCTGTCATTCTCAGGGATGTTACCGTCCTGACATTGAAGTGTGACAGATCTCAAAGGATGCTGACAACTAGGGAAGCTTACCTGAGCTTAGTGTCCAGAAACTTTATTGGGATTTCTTTACATAGGCATGGTTGATTGAATCATTGGCCATATGACTGAATCTTCATTCTCCCTCTGCAGAAGTTAGACCGCTATGGAGGTAGAGCTGATATCCCATAGCTCAAAGCCCCAATCCCCTAAATATACATTTCTAGGTGACCAGTCCCCAGCCTAATTATCTCATTAGCACAAACGGCTGGGTGTCATCTAAGGATACCACCATGAATAAGAAAGCTACTCCTATCACTCTAGAGAGTCTAAGGATTTAGAGGTTACTTCCCAGAAGCTGGAAGCCAGCCAAATTATTTATTACACATATTTCATTTAGATCAGTATATTACTAAAGTTCCATTAAATGGATTTTATTACTGTATTTAATATTTTTAATAAATCAAGGGAAAGATTCATCTTTTTCCATTTAACAAATGAGATTAAATGCTTAATTTAATTATATCAATAAAATATGATTCTCAACAAGAAGATTTTAAAACGACTTTTTAGGAGTGCCCACTATGGCTCAGGGGTAACTATCCCAACTAGTATCTATTAGGACAAGGGTTCGCTTCCTAACCCCACTCAGTGGGCTAAGGATCTGGCATTGCCATGAGCTGTGGAGTAGGTCACAGAGGTGGCCGACCTGGTGTTGCTGTGGCTGTGGCATAGGCATGCAGCTGCAGCTCTGATTCAACCCCTAGCCCAGGAACTTCCATGTGCTACAAGTGCAGCCCTGAAAGAGAAATAATGAAATAAATAAATAAATAAAGCTTTTAAAACATCCCCCCCCCAAATTTTTTTTTGTCTTTTTAGGGCTGCACTCACAGCAGATGAAGGTTCCCAAGCTAGGAGTGGAACCACAGCCACAGCAACACCAGATCTGAGCCACATCTGCAACCTACACCACAGCTCATGGCAACGCCAGATCCTTAACCCACTGAACAAAGCCAGGAATCGAACCTGCATCCTCATGGATGCTAGTCAGATTTCTTCTGCTGAACCATAACAGGAACCCCTCAAAATTATTTTTGAAACATCATGTTTGAACTAGGGCCTGAATATTTATGAAACTATAGATAAAATTTAAACAATGAGTTCTGACATCAAAAGCTGTTATTGTGAGCCAGTTTCCAAAAATCTTAACATTTTGCATTTTAAAAATTTTAAGGCCTTTTACAATTTAAGAATTTTTTTAAATTTAAGAATTAAACATTAATGATTTTTCATTTTCTTAAGACATGAGAAGACTTTCAAGTACTGTTTAGAAACATTTCTCTTCAAATAATTCATTGCAGGACACTTATCAATATGTGGAAAGTTAATTGGCTTTAATCACCAATGTATTTTCTGTTTTTTAACTCGGAGTTTTTAAATTAATGATGGGCTTTCTATTGTAATATTGACAGAGATGGTGATTTATTAGTTTAATTCATTGGTTTATTCTAACATGAAACTTCATGGTATCAATAGTAGAACATTAAAATGAATTACTATTTAAAGGACTATGATACAGATTGTTGTACACCTATAGATGTAATAAAATTAAGTAATAAAGAAATTTAAAAAATAAAGGGCTATAATACAGATCCATCCACTTATCCTTTTATAAATTAATTGAATTACCAATTGCAGTCTTTGTCAGTACCTTCTTTTCTTTTGCTTTGAAAGATTTCTCCTTTAAGTCAACCTATTTAAATATAATTTAAATAATTAAATCCATTTAAAGTTTAGAATTGATGACTTTTTACAATTATATACACACATGAAACCACCACTACAATTAAAATATAAAACATTTCTCTCACCTTCAAAAGAGTCTTCCTTCTCTTCACCCAAGCCTCCACTGATATACTTTTCATCACTATATATCTGTCTACATTTTCTAGAATTATATATATATATATAATTTATCGTGTATATATGTATGGAATCATACCATATGCACTCTTGCCTCTGGCTGTTGTCATTTAGCATAATAACTTGATATTCATCCATGTCATTACATCTGTCAGGAGTTCATTCTTTTTAATTTCTGAGTAACTTTTCATTATATTTATATATCACATTTTGGTTTTCCAAACAGCAAACAATGGACATTTGGATTGTTTTCATCTTTGTATGATCATGAATAATGATGCTATGAACAATTTGTGTACAAATCTTTTTTGTGCATATAAGTTTTTTATTTCTCTTGGGTAAATGCCTAGGAGAGTTACCTGGTTTGTATCGTGAGTATATGTTTAACTTTTTTTAAAACTGCGTACTCTTCCAAAATAGTCGAACCATTTTATATTTATATGTGCAAATCTTTTGCTCATTTTTAAAACTGAGTTGTGCATCTTATTATTCAGTTGTAAGGTGAATTCTGTGTATATTCTGGAATTGAGTGAGTCCATTGTCAGATATAGGCATTGCAAATATCTTCTTCTAATCCATGGCCTGCATTTTTATTTTCTTAATGGTGTCTGTGGATGAGCAAAAGTTTTTTGCTTTAATGAAATCCAGTTTATCATGTTTTTTCTTGTGTGGTTTTTGTTTCATGTGTTCTGAGAAATTCTTGCCTACCCAAAGTTACTGAATTTTCTCCCATGTTTTCTTTAAAAATTTTCATAGTATGAATTGGAGTTTTACAGTTAAGTATATGATTAATTCTGAGTTAATTTTGTTTATGGAGAAAAATAATGGCTGCTGTTTTCTCTTTTAGGCTACTCTAGCACCGTTTGTTAAAAATCGGTTGAACATACATGTAGGGTTATTTTCTGGACTCTGGACTCTTGACCTGTTTTACTTCTGTTGATCTATATGATTATCTTTTCTCAAATACCATAATGTTAATTACTTTTAATTTTATAGTAAGTCTTAAAATCAGTAGTATAAGTCCTTGAACTTTGTCCTTTTTTTTTTGCTTTGGCTCTTTTGGGTCATTTGCATTTCTATGTAAATTTTAGAATGAGTGTTTCAGTTTTTGGACACACACAAAAAATTTTTTGTATTATCCTTTTTATATGTGTTGGGTTCAGTTTACTAAGTCTTTCCAAGGAGTTTGCAGTTTTCATGAGGGGTGATGGTCTGGATTTTTTTTTTCTTTATTCTCTTTGTCAGATTTTAGTATCAGAGTTATGCTGGCCTCAAAAACTGAGCCGGAAAGAGTTCTTTTTTCCTCTATTCTGCAAAAGAGTTTATTCCTTTGAATATTCCATAGTACTAACCACAAAACCATCTGAGCCTGAAATTTTCATTGTGTAAAGGTTTTTGATAATAAATTCAAGTTCATTATTAAAGAGGCTATTCAAATCTTCTGTTTTATCTTATACCGATTTGATTTGTATTTTTCAAGGAATTGGTCTGTTTCATCTAAAATACCTAATTTTTAGCATATGTTCAAGATATCCTCTTATTATCACTTTGATATCTGAAAAATCTATAGTGATAAGTCCTCCTTTTGTTCTCAGCATTGGTTATTTATGTTCTTCATCAAGAAGTCTATCCATTTTGTTGATCTTTTCAAAAACCTGCTTTTGGATCATTTGTTTTGTTGATATTTCCTCTTTATTACTTTCTTTCTTTTTCTTTCATACTTTGGATTTACTTTTCTTTTTCTAGTGACTTCAGATGGTACCATACATTGTGCTCCTTTTTCTTTTCTACTATGAGCATTTAAAACCATTAATTTCCCCCAAGCACTTCTTTAACTGCATCTCACAAATTTTGATATACTGTACTTCCATTATCACAGAGTTAAAAGTATATTCTAATTTATTTTATACTTCTTTGAACCATTAATATTTTAAAGTGTGGTTTTTAATTGCAAAATATTTGGGGTTCACCCAGATATCTTAATTTATTGGTTTCTAATTAATTTCCTTGTGGTCAGAGGATGTATCTGTACTATTTCAGTCCTTGTGTATTTATTAAGATTTTTGATGGCCCTAGCATGGCATATTGGTGAATAAACCATCTATAATAAAATAAATGTGTATTGTACACTAAAATAAATGTTTATTTTGCAGCTGTTGAGTGAGAGATCCTATTATTATTAATTACATTAAGACAGTTGATCATGTGTTAAGATCCTCTGCGTCTCTACTGATTTTTGGCCAGTTGTCCTATAAATTCCTGTGAGACAATAATAAAATCTCCTACTAAAATTCTGGAATATCTCCCTGTATTTACATCAATTTTTTTCTTCTTATATTTTGAGGCTATTTTTAGGCACATACACATTTATGTTTGCTTTGTTTTCCTTATCATTCCTTTTTATCTCTGGCAATACTCTTTCTTGAAGTCTGTTTTATCTGATATTAATATATCCACCTCAGCCTTCATATGCCATTTTTATGGCACATCTTATTCATGCCATTTATCTTTAAACTGCCTGTATCTTTATATTCCAAGTGCATCTTTCCTAGTCATACAGAGTTGGGTCTTGCCTTTTTATCCTCTCTGACAATTTCACCTTCTTAATTGGAGTGTTTGGTCCATTAACATCATAGATGTGAACTCATTACTTATGGTTACCTCAAAGACACAGAACTGAGGCTTCCCCCCTGGTGCTGACAAAGAGAGCAACTATGAATCTTAGCACCAACAACAATTGCAAAGACAAACACGCAAACGCATGCACGCATGAGAAAATGAATCAGGGCGATTTAAACTGACTTCAACATAATATTTGAAACCACAGTAAATTTGAAATGAGCCAGCTGTAAGCTCCCAGAGGACAAAATTTGCTTTGTGTTGCAACAGTTTCTATATATTTAACTCCAGTATCATTGTCACAGCCTTAAGAGCCTGACAGGTTTACTAGGTTCAGGAACCCTTTCACTATTTAAATATTTTTGTTTTACAACTGATTGATAAAATTGAGGAAATAAATTCCTCATGAAAATCCTGTGCACGAGAAATTCTGAAGAGACCGGTAAAAATATCAAAAGCCCATTTTTAGTCCTGACTAAAATATATAAAACAATAAATCAAGCAAAGTTCTTCTCTTTTCCTGAAACTGTCAGGCAGTGAAAGTCAGAACTAAATTAATGGCTTGTACTTTTAGGGCTTCTGTTAAAAATGTAATCCAAGTATTTTCTATTTAAAAATTCTTCAAGGAGTTCCCGTCGTGGCGCAGTGGTTAACGAATCCGACTAGGAACCATGAGGTTGC